>JAVTVY010047691.1:0-22657 GCA_036873755.1 Hanleya hanleyi | reverse complement strand
CATCCATGCCATCACTACCATCCATACCATCACTACCATTTCTACCATCACTACTATCCATACCATCACTACTATCCATACCATCACTACCATCCATGCCATCACTACCATCCATACCATCACTACCATCCATACCATCACTACCATTCCTACCATCCATACCATCACTACCATCCATACCATCACTACTATCCATAGCATCACTACCATCCATACCATCACTACCATTCCTACCATCACTACCATCCATTCCATCACTACCATCCATACCATCACTACTATCCATACCATCACTACTATCCATACCATCACTACCATCCATACCATCACTACTATCCATACCATCACTACCATTCCTACCATCACTACCATTCATACCATCACTACCATCCATACCATCACTACTATCCATACCATCACTACCATCCATACCATCACTACCATCCATACCATCACTACCATCCATTCCATCACTACCATCCATACCATCACTACCATCCATACCATCACTACCATCCATACCATCACTACCATCCATACCATCCATTCCATCACTACCATCACTACCATCCATTCCATCACTACCATCCATACCATCACTACCATCCATACCATCACTACCATCCATACCATCACTACTATCCATACCATCACTACTATCCATACCATCACTACCATTCCTACCATCACTACCATTCATACCATCACTACCATCCATACCATCACTACCATCCATACCATCACTACCATCCATACCATCACTACCATCCATACCATAACTACCATTCCTACCATCACTACCATCCATCCATCACCACCATCCATACCATCACTACTATCCATACCATCACTACCATCCATACCATCACTACCATCCATACCATCACATACCATAACTACCATTCCTACCATCACTACCATCCATACCATCACTACCATCAATACCATCCATACCATCACTACCATCCATTCCATCACTACCATCCATACCATGATGGTGATGGTAGTAATCCCACTTGGGACTGGACTATCCAGCAGTAATCCCACAGAGGACTATCCATCAGTAATAACATGGGACTGGTCCACCCAGCAGTAATCTCACACTGGAATGCCCTATGTACCAGTAATCCGACTGCACTGACCTATCCATCCTACATGGGATTAACTTTTGCCAGTAATCCCACATGGGACTGATGTTATTGTCTGTACCAGATAATCTATTCCAGACATTATTGTCTGTACCGCATCACTTATTCCAGACCTTATTGTTTGCTCTACATGTATGCTTTCAATACTGCTGCACCTTTGGCGGATGACCCCGCAAGGCGAGATGTTGGGGTTCTCAGAACGCTTGTTTATTTTTGAGATAGTGGGCAACTGAAAAAATCGTGTCGACTTCACTGAAATTATTTCTGGACCGACCGACATGCGGTTTTTGTTGTCCGGAAAATTATTCAGTCGAATACGCCGTCCCCAGCCCCTAGCAAAAACACAACAAAACTAACTCTTAGTGTATTGGTTCATAACATGCCACTAAGTGTAAATAATATAATTTTAAGATATTTTATTACAGGAGTTTGGGGATACAGAGCCTGGCAAGAACTGGAAGCAGTCAAAGATACCGTATTTACATTATAATACACTAGACCTATTTACAATTTTGGCAACAAAAGCATTGAAAAGTTATATTAACAAATATAACCATATACCAGCTTGTATGTCGCTTTTTTGTGTGTACCTGCTTCTGGACCACAGCAGTTGCAAGTAAACGTGTGAAAACAAAGGAAGACCTTATAAACCTGAAGTTTAATATATAACACGATTAGTGTTACGCTGATAAACAGCTTGTATCACTGACGTGAGAGTAGGGACGTCAATGATACAAGCTGAATAGTATGAGCGTAGATTAGTGCATCAACATCGTTTATGCCTTCATACAAAACCTACCATACAAACAGTCAACATATATGTGTGGTTCTGATGAAATATATGAGCACATCACCGGTACCCATGTGTGGATTCCAAAAATGTCCGGTGGCTAATAATGTCCGGCTCCTATCTTCTAACGGGTCGTCCTAATGTCAGGCCTGTGGCAAGCCTGTGGCAGGCCGATTGGCAGGCCGTGTCAGGCCGTGGCAGGCCGGCTTATTCAAACTTATTACGTGTTTCATACACAAAATTTGAACTATTTGCGAGTCTTACTATAATATTTCTACATTTCTGCTTTTATCTAGTACTTTTTTATGCATAAATCAGTTATTATTGTGCCCAGGATCGTCAATTTACTCTTCCATTTCTAAACCTTGCAACAGTCTATATATGTGTGTGTTTATTGGCATTGTATGGTTCATTGTTGTTAATTTCTTATGGGGCAGTTCAATTGTTATACTGTGGCAGGCCGGCTTATTTACATAATTTCGTGCTTATTGTCATTATGATAATGTGTACGGTAATAATCAATGTACTTAAGCCCTTTCTATCAACTTATTCCATTATATCTGAAATTCTACATTCTGAAACAACCTTGTCTTGTTTATTTGGTGCATTTTTATACCTCCATGTGGGCCCATACATTGTACTTCTGATACAATAAATTGAAATTGCTCACCTAGAAAGAGTAATTGAGACTAACAGGAAGGTGTGAAGCAAACAATTTGTATGGTCCAAAAGGAATAAACTGGGCTTCTCCACAGGTATGGATGGGTTAGTTATTATTTTAACATCAAATAGCTTCCCTTGGAATTGAAACTTTATTTTCATTTTAGAGGGTTTCTCCACAGGTATGGATTAGCTCCTGTATTAACATCAAATCACAAGCTGTGTAATAAAGAACACGCTTCTGTATCAATTGAATGTTTATGGGTTACAGACAAATAATGAAATTAAGCACGTAATTATGTAAATAAGCCGGCCTGCTACGATATAACAATTGAACCGTCCCATAAGACATTAACATCAATGAACTATACAATGCCAATGAACACACACATATACAAATATTTAGACGATTGCAAGGTTTTGAGCATGGAAGAGTAAATTGACGATCCTGGGCATTATAATAACTGATTAATGCATAAAAAAAGTACTAGATAAGGGTAGAAATGTATAAATATTATAGAAAGACCCACAAATAGTTGAAATTTTGTGTATGAAACACGTAATGAGTGTATATAACCCGGCCTGCCACGGCCTGACACGGCCTGCCAATCGGCCTGCCACAGGCTTGCCACGGGCCTGACATTAGGACGTCCCTCTTCTAACACATCTATCAGGACATTTTCTCCAAACATGCAACGAAGGGCGGACGCTTTGAAGCGGGACAGTAATCCACGCTACATTATAGGCATAACACGTGGTTAATAAATGCCGGTTCATTTTATGTGTACGAGTCCAACCTCCCCACAGCGCATGCTCCATTTCGCAGGCTCCAATAACCCCCAGCGACAACAGTACTGGCCAGCCTACATTCACGAGCAGGCACGTTCAACAGCAGGACCGTATTCACCAGCAGGACCGGAAAGATCTCCACGATGTATGGACGATAATTCTGTCCAGCTGCTTGCGGCAGCAACAATGTAACAAGATATACTACTAGACTGTTCTTCGTCCGTCAGATGTTTCTCTCTGGTGTCATATTCTGCACGTACACCAACCTATCTCTACGAGTGTCCAGCCACCCAGAAATTACAACTCTGTCGTCAATCATTTTCATTCTTAGCGTCGATTTATTTTTATTTTTCTTGTTACCATTGGTGTTGAATACTTCGCCTGCTGGTGCCTGTCTTATTTTGGGGGTTAATTTAATGGTGGGTATTAGCATTAATTTACTGGGAATGTTTATATTAGTTGTCTTTGTTTGGAAGAGGATGCGGGGCGGGGGTATATATATTTCTTTTCTTTTAGCATTCCGCAAATAGATGGAATATGACATGTAAGGTGTTAGCCATTTCATGTACATCTCTTGTATATACATAATTTTTGCCACCCAGCCGGGCCTACGTGGGCATTGTAAAGGTAGTATTGTAAAATCGTAGCCAGAACAACGAATAAATGCCCAATGGTTGATTCCAGGGCTTAAAAAAAAACAAAAAAACAATTCAGAAAAAAATTAGAAAGTGTTGTTTCACCACTTTTAAGTATTAAATGCAACATATTAAGCTGTTGCATCCAACACTTAAAAGTGGTGAAGCAACACTTTATAAATGTTTTCTCTCCTCCAACCCTCTAGATGTTAAATGTAACAGTTGCGTTTTAAGGTGTACTGTTGTGCTACAGATTCAGTTAAAAACATTTCTAATTATCAAATTTCAATTAAAAAGGTAATCTTAAATGATATTCACAAAGGCTTTCATGTTTAAAATAATTTCCAGCTATCCAGTTCTGCAAATAATTTATTGATGATATCATATCTTACTATATTTCATATCTAGCTAATGAGAAATAACTTTTTATCTGCCTGGATATTTTGAAAAAAAAAAATTCTGGTTCTAAGATTTGTCACAAGTAAGATACTGCGAATTGACAATGTTCACAACGTGTTTTGGAAATTGCGATTCAGATGTCGATTGCACAATAATAGTATCAAAAAAGCCAGAATTGAATACGTGTGTAGTTTTCTCCGCCATTATTTTTTAAATTCGATATATTTGAACGTTTAAAAAAACAATAAACAACACGTTTTTCAACGCAGGATTAGCTAAATAATATTCCTTGGTCGTAAGATTATGGTTATAATAAGGATATTCGAAACTGGATTTTTGATTGGAAAACAAATGGTTGATTATAGGCCGGTTGGGGGGGGGGGGGAGGGAGGGTCAATATGGTCCCCTATCAAACTTTGTGTCCTATTTCTGCCAAATACTTGAGAGCTGACACTCCATGACTTTGTAGCATACCATATTAAGGTCATTTTGGTCCTATTTGCATGAACCTCCGAGCAGAGGATCATGGGTAAATTCAAAATTGTGACCGTGTGGGGTGACAGGGAAGTGATGTTTTGTCATTTTTGTTCAAAAGTTTTGCTCTTCTGTGAGGAAAAGTGAGCAAAAACGATTTTATTTCACATCTATCATATGACTATTAATTACTAATTTATCTTGCAGCTTTTGCCGAGAAATGGCAAAGATAAAATAAATCGGAAAATCTGACAGAAAAATCGACAAAAAAATGAAAATGACGTCACTGTGATGTCATCACATCGGCCATCTTGGATATTTTTGCATCTCTGATAGAGCTTGACCCAAGCGTATAGTGTGGTAAGTTTTAGCCCCTAGCTCAAGTGGTAAGGAAAATATTTAAGAGAGCAGGGAGTCAGATCCCCTCCCCCCCCCCCCACTCCCCAAGGCATTGACAGGTCCCCAAATCCCAAGGCCAGATAGGGTTAATAGACCATTTGCCAGTTCTACTATCGTTACAGAGCAATGCCGGGTATATTCATTGTGTAGCAGATATGTACAAAATGTACAAGTGACTGTTTCACACCCTTTTCCAAATTTCGAAATAAATATAATATATAGTTCTCCTCGTACCCCGTTTTCTTTATAGTACAGACTTCATTCGTTCTTTAATTTAACTGTGTGCCTTTTGACAACACACCCGACATTTAATCCCGAATTTGTACGAGTACTTTAACTGCAGCACCCATACCTCGTCCTCCGCGAGAGCCTTTAAAATGTGCAATCCTTTTTCTATTTTTGAAAAGAGATTCCTCTTTCAATCATATCGTATGTTTCAACGAACTGGGATGCAAATTGAATTTATCTGAAATTTTGATGCATGCGACTTATGTAAATAAAGTTTTATCACATGAAAAAAAACGTACATAATTATTTAACATTGTTACCGGTCATAAATTTGAAAAAAGCAAAAACATTATTACCCTACCCATACTGTATGTATATCTTTCACTTCAGTATAAATAAAATGTACATGAAGGTCATTCAAAATGGTTATTAATCCACGAAAAAAGGCTGAATAGCGCGATCAGGGACATTTCTCTATCATTTCAATATACAATTCACCAGGAAGACCGTTGTCCATCACCTTACAGGTGAACATTCAACAGGAGGACCGTTATCCATCACCTTACAGGTGAACATTCAACAGGAGGACCGTTATCCATCACCTCACATGTGAACATTCAACAGGAGGACCGTTATCCATCACCTTACAGGTGAACATTCAACAGGAGGACCGTTATCCATCACCTTACAGGTGAACATTCAACAGGAGGACCGTTATCCATCACCTTACAGGTGAACATTCAACAGGAGGACCGTTATCCATCACCTTACAGGTGAACATTCAACAGGAAGACCGTTGTCCATCACCTTACAGGTGAATATTCAACAGGAGGACCGTTATCCATCACATTACAGGTGAACATTCAACAGGAGGACCGTTGTCCATCACCTTACAGGTGAACATTCAACAGGAGGACCGTTATCCATCACCTTACAGGTGAACATTCAACAGGAGGACCGTTATCCATCACATTACAGGTGAACATTCAACAGGAGGACCGTTGTCCATCACCTTACAGGTGAACATTCAACAGGAGGACCGTTATCCATCGCCTTACAGGTGAACATTCAACAGGAGGACCGTTATCTCTCACCTTACAGGTGAACATTCAACAGGAGGACCGTTATCCATCACCTTACAGGTGAACATTCAACAGGAGGACCGTTATCCATCACCTTACAGGTGAACATTCAACAGGAAGACCGTTGTCCATCACCTTACAGGTGAACATTCAACAGTAGGACCGTTATCCATCACATTACAGGTGAACATTGACCAGGAGGACCGTTATCCATCACTTCAATATACATATCAGGCGAACATTCAACAGGAGGACCGTTATCCATCACCTCAGTATACCTATAAGGTGAACATTCAACAGGAGGACCGTTATCTACCACCTTAGTATACACATCATGTGAACATTCAACAGGAATACCGTTATCTATCACCTCAGTATACATATCAGGTGATCATTCAACAGGAGGATCATTATGTGTCACCTCAGTATACCTTTTAGGTGAACATTCAACAGGAGATCCGTTATCTATCAAGAACGGCCCTCCTGGTGAATGTTCACGTTATCGGCATATCGAAATGATAGAGAATGGTCTCCCTGGTGAATGTTCACAGGTATCTTCAGGTAATAGAGAACAGGTATATCTAAGTAATAGGAACGGTCTTCCTGATGAATGTTCACTTTATATGTTTATTGGGGTAATAGAGGACGGTCTTCCTGATGAATGTTCACTTTATATGTTCATTGGGGTAATAGAGAACGGTCTTCCTGAGGAATGTTCACCTTGTTGGTACATTGAAGTGAAAGAGAACATGTATACTGAAGGGATAGGAAACGGTCCTACGAGGTGATGGACAACGGCCCCCTGGTGAATGTTAACCTTATAGGTATACTCAAGTGGTAGTGAACGGTCCTCCTGGTGAATGTTCGCTTTATATACGGAATGAAGATATATAAAACCGCACCCCTGGTGAATGCTGACTTTATATGTTTACTGAAGCTATAATAAACGGCCCTCCTGTTGAATGTTCACATTATAGGTATCGGTGTATTGAATAAAGAGAACGGCCCTCTCTTACTGAGGTAATAGATAACGGTCCTCCTGTTGAATGTTCAACTTTTAGGTATATTGAGGTGATAGATAATACGGTCCTCCTGTTGAATGTTCACCTGTAAGGTGAAGGACAACGGTCCTCCTGTTGAATGTTCATCTTATATGTAAATTACGAGGATGGATAACGGTCCTCCTGTTGAATGTTCACCTTATAGGTAAATTATGATGATGGTCAACGGTCCTCCTGTTGAATGTTCATGTTATAGGTAAATTACGATGATGGATAACGGTCCTCCTGTTGAATGTTCACCTGTAAGGTGATGGACAACGGTCTTCCTGTTGAATGTTCACCTGTAAGGTGAAGGACAACGGTCCTCCTGTTGAATGTTCATCTTATATGTAAATTACGAGGATGGATAACGGTCCTCCTGTTGAATGTTCATGTTACAGGTAAATTACGACGATGGATAACGGTCCTCCTGTTGAATGGTCATGTTATAGTTAAATTACGACGATGGATAACGGTCCTCCTGTTGAATGTTCATGTTATAGGTAAATTTCGAGGAGAGATAACGGTCCTCCTGTTGAATGTTCATGTTATAGGTAAATTACGATGATGGTCAACGGTCCTCCTGTTGAATGTTCACCTTATAGGTAAATTACGATGATGGTCAACGGTCCTCCTGTTGAATGTTCATGTTATAGGTAAATTACGACGATGGATAACGGTCCTCCTGTTGAATGTTCATGTTATAGGTAAATTTCGAGGAGAGATAACGGTCTTCCTGTTGAATGTTCATGTTATAGGTAAATTTCGAGGAGAGATAACGGTCTTCCTGTTGAATGTTCATGTTATAGGTAAATTTCGATGATGGATAACGGTCCTCCTGTTGAATGTTCATATTATAGGTAAATTACGATGATGGATAACGGCCCTCCTGTTGAATGTTCGCTTTAGCTGCACAATGAAGATATATAAAATCGCACGCCAAGGTGAATGCTCACTTTATATGTTTGCTGAAGTAATTGTGAACGGTCCTCCTGTTGAATGTTCACATTATAGGCCGGTATATTGAAGTTAGAGAGAACGGTCCTGCTGTTGAACGTTCACGTTACGGGCATATTGAAGTGATAGAGAATGGTCTTATTGGTGAATGATCACTTTATAGGTATCTTCAGGTAATAGATAACAGGTATATCGAAGTGAAAGGGAACGGTCCCCCTGGTGAATGTTCACTTTATATGTTTATTGAAGTAACAGTGAACGGTCCTCCTGTTGAATGTTCATCTTATAGGTAAATTACGATGATGGATAACGGTCCTCCTGTTGAATGTTCATCTTATAGGTAAATTACGATGATGGATAACGGTCCTCCTGTTGAATGTTCATCTTATAGGTAAATTACGATGATGGATAACGGTCCTCCTGTTGAATGTTCATCTTATAGGTAAATTACGAGGATGGATAACGGTCCTCCTGTTGAATGTTCATCTTATATGTAAATTACGATGATGGATGACGGTCCTCCTGTTGAATGTTCGCTTTAGCTGCACAATGAAGATATATAAAATCGCACGCCAAGGTGAATGCTCACTTTATATGTTTGCTGAAGTAATAGTGAACGGTCCTCCTGTTGAATGTTCACATTATAGGCCGGTATATTGAAGTTAGAGAGAACGGTCCTGCTGTTGAACGTTCACGTTACGGGCATATTGAAGTGATAGAGAATGGTCTTATTGGTGAATGATCAGTTTATAGGTATCTCCAGGTAATAGATAACAGGTATATCGAAGTGAAAGGGAACGGTCCTCCTGGTGAATGTTCACTTTATATGTTTATTGAAGTAACAGTGAACGGTCCTCCTGTTGAATGTTCACCTTATAGGTAAATTATACGATGATGGATAACGGTCCTCCTGTTGAATGTTCATCTTATAGGTAAATTACGATGATGGATAACGGTCCTCCTGTTGAATGTTTATCTTATAGGTAAATTACGAGGATGGATAACGGACCTCCAGGTGAATGTTCACCTTATAGGTAAATTTAGGTGATGGATAACGGTCCTCCTGTTGAATGTTCATCTTATAGGTAAATTACGATGATGGATAACGGTCCTCCTGGTGAATGTTCACCTTATAGGTAAATTACGATGATGGATAACGGTCCGTTCACGTTACGGGCATATTGAAGTGATAGAGAATGGTCTTATTGGTGAATGATCACTTTATAGGTATCTCCAGGTAATAGATAACAGGTATATCGAAGTGAAAGGGAACGGTCCTCCTGGTGAATGTTCACTTTATATGTTTATTGAAGTAACAGTGAACGGTCCTCCTGTTGAATGTTCACCTTATAGGTAAATTACGATGATGGATAACGGTCCTCCTGTTGAATGTTCATCTTATAGGCAAATTACGATGATGGATAACGGTCCTCCTGTTGAATGTTTATCTTATAGGTAAATTACGAGGATGGATAACGGTCCTCCTGGTGAATGTTCACCTTATGGGTAGATTTAGGTGATGGATAACGGTCTGCCTGGTGAATGTTCATCTTCTAGGTATACATGTATTAAAGGCATAGAGGAAGGTCTTCCTGGTGAATGTTCAACTTACAGCTATATTGAGGGGATAGGGGATGGGCCTCTGGTGAATGTTCATCATATATTGAGGGGATATAGTGGATAGGTCCCCCTCGTGAATGTTTACCTTGAATTGTATACTGAAATGATACAAAAATTTCCCTGATCGCGCTATTCAACATCTTTTTCGTGGATTAATAACCATTTTGAATGACCTTCATATACATTTTATTTATACTCAAGGGAAAAATATATATTCACTATGGGAAGGGTAATAACTTTTCTTTCAAATATATGACCGATGACAATGTCATATAATGTAGGACTTCTTATTTCATGGGATGAAACTATATTCACATGAATCGCATACATTAAAATTTTAGATAAATTAAATTTGCATTCCAGTTCGTTGAAACATACGTATTCCAAAGGCTCTCGTGGGGGTATGGGTACTGCAAAGTACTCATACAATTCCGATTAAATATCGGGTATGTTGTCAAAAGGCACAGAGTTATAATAAAGGGCGAATAAAAAGTATATTTTGCAGTGTGTTCGTACTATAAATTGAACGGAGTGCAAGGAGAACTATATATTATATTTAGTTCGAAATTTGGAAAAGGGTGTGAAACAGTCCCATGTACATTTTGTGCATATCCGCTACGCAATGAATACACCCGGATTGCTCTGTGAAGATAGCAGAACGGGCAAATGGCCTATTAACACTATATATCTGGCCTGGGGATTTGGGGACCTGCTTCTCTCCTCCTTAAATATTTTCCTTATCCCTTGAGCTAGGGGCTGAAACTTACCACACTATATACCCTTGGGTCAAGCTCTATCAGAAAGGTAAAAATATCCAAGATAGCCAATGTGATGACGTCCCAGTGACGTCATTTTAAAAAAGATAATATTTTTTCGGTCGATTTTCCGGTCACATTCTCCGATGTATTTTACCTTTGCCATTTCTCGGCAATAGCGGCAAGATAAATGGTCGATACTTGGTGCAAGAACGTATTGTTGAGGCTTTTGTTGAGGCTTTTGTGCAGCTGAAAAGGGTCACGTCTAGACGCATTGTAGAGCTCAGACAGGCTATTGTAGGCTCTGTCTTGTGCGTTCTTACACCAAGTATAAACCAGATAAATTAGTAAGTAATAGTCTGATGTGCAATAAAATAGTTTTTGTCCACTTTTCCTCACAGAAAAGCAGAAATTTTGAACAAAAATGACGAAAACATCACTTTCCTGTTAGACTGTTAGATACGGTCGCCATTTTAAATTTACCCATAATCAGAAGCTCGGAGGGTCATGCAAATAGGATCAAAATGACTCCAATATTGTATGCTACAAAGTCATGGAGTGTCGGCTTTCAAGTATTTGGCGTTTCGGAAATAGGACAGAAAGTTTGGTATAGAGGAACATATTGCTCCTCCGCCCCCCCAAACCGGCCTATAATCAACCATTTTTTCCAATCATAAATTGCATTTCGACTTTCCTTATTATAGCCGTAATCTTACGACCAAGGGCTATTATTTAGCCTGTCATGTTTTGGAAAAATGTTATTACTGATTTTTTTTTAAGTCCGGCTGTTTTAATGCTATTACTGTGCAATCAACATCTGAACGAAATTTTCAAACACGTTGTGAACATTGTCAATTCGCAGCATCTTAATTGTGAAAACATAACTTAGGACCAGAACTATTTTTTTTTTTCTCAAAATATCCGGGTAGACAGAATGTTATTTCTGATTAACTAGATCTGAAATATGGTAAGATATGATATGATCAATAAATTATTTGCGGAACTGTATAGCTGGAACATGTGAAATTATTAAAGCCTTTGTGAACATCATTTAAGATTATTTTTTGTCAAAATTGAAATTTGACAGTTAGAAATCTTTTTAACTGAATCTATAGCCCAACAATCTGCATAACACATGTAGAAATTTCAGAATATTTGTTTATTTCAAGACATTTTTACGTTTAGAGAAACAACATGTTCCCGCTCCAATCTTCAAAAAAGTTTCTGTACGTTTCCCATTGAATGCTGATGACCAATGCAGACTTTTTCTTCTTAATTGAGTAATTATTTAATGGCTACCGGTACTTATATTTTGAATTATGACCAATTTTCCTAAATATAGAAAAAATTAAGGTAAGAGTTAGGCTAATTACAAGCGTCTAGTCCGTCATTCATAATCCAGCCGTCGTCCATTAGAGAATATCCGCGTCCATAATCCAAAGACCTGTTCCATTTCCATATAACAGTATTAGCACCAAATTCAAAAAGACAAAAGTATACATAAACATAGGCTTGTTTCCTGCAAGAGAGAAGCGGTCTACAGTTTTCAATGATGCCGCCAAGACATGTTATGTGTACGATATGGTCTACAAACACTAGCTTTCATCATTTGTTGGTTATTTTTTTTAGTCTAAAATCAGTTATTTGTGCCACCTATACATTAGCTAAATAATATAGCCCTCATGAGTATGAGGGCTATACGTCGGCCCCAGTCACCTCCAGCGAGGGTTTTATATAATTTTATTACGAATCACCCACCTCTGAACCTGCCGTACATCTAAACTCTATCGCCTCCTGCGCACTATTTCAAAATCTTGTACACTATTGTGAAATAGTAACGAATATATCGCCGTCTGAATTTTCCAGTCGGAAACTTCTAGCTCTCTGCGCGCCATGTTGGTGACGTCACTCTATACGGTTAACATGGCGCGTTTAAAGTGGAAGTCGTCTGGGAAATTCAGACGGCGATACATTCGTTACTATTTCACAATAGTGTGCAAGATTTTGAAATAGTGCGCAGGAGGGGATAGAGATTAGATGTACGGCAGGTTCAGAGGTGGGTGATTCGTAATAAAATTATCTAAAACCCTCGCTGTAGGTGACTGGGGCCGACCTATAGCCCTCATACTCTTGAGGGCTATATATTATTTAGCTACTATACATACGTATGTAATTTCATCCTATAATATGCTTGTTCACTCTCATGTATAACCTACTTAAACTGACGGGCGATGCTGTTAAAACATCAGAAATACCTTTATTGCATGGACCATGGAGCATAGTAGGCTCCATGATTGGACCTACAAAATTTTGGATTTGGATTAATACTGCCACAATCGTGGAGATCTTCCCAGCCCCGCTGGTGAATACGGCCCTGCTGGTGAATGTGCCTGCTCGTGAATCATGTGAATATACGCTGGCCAGTACTGTTGCCATAGCCCGTTAAACAGAAACAGACACAGCTGAAGGTGACAGCTAAAGACGCCTCACGATAGGACGAACTCCCTGCATATATCCTACGCTGGAGTACACAATGTGCGCATTATTGCGCAGTACGCGGCTACGTCACAACCGGGTCCCCTCGTGAATATTGGGTCTCCTCTTGAACGGGCTCCTCTTGAATGTTGGCTGGCAGCTGCCACTCCCCAGCGAGGTGGTTGGTAAGAGCATGGAGACTTTAGTAGTCTCCATGGTAAGAGTCCTGAAACAAATTGATTTCGGCTACAACATTGAGTCGAGACTGGTGGCTTTTCAATAATACAAACTCCTAAGCAATAAAACCTTACACGATAGACCAATCCAAAATCCCATAGCTTGTTTTTTTTCGGCATTTGTCTTTTTGGCAGTTCGGTGGATTATGCATCCGCAGGGTCTGCTGGCGGTTTCTCATAATCGTACAGTGTGACGCATTCCGTTAGTTTCGTTTTTCTATTCCAACCTTGTCGCTGAGCAGCTCGTAATGGAATCTGTCAAATTCATCCGAAAACTTGCCGGAGGTTTAATAGCTTGATCGAGGGCCCGTGTCTTCAATGATTATATCAAAATTCTCCGTATCAATACGCACCTTGTAATCTCCAAATGGAACTGCAGAAAATTAAAGCGCAAACAGACAATGATTAAACGTTGAGAATAAATCGCCGACAGATATAATTAACAGCACTCCTTTTGGCAAATTTATTCAAATGTGCTCCTGTTTTAAAACCGGAATGTATAATAACCAAACTTGTTTAACAGATATGGGATATGCATGGCGTTTTCACTTGCGTTTTCACTGGCGATTTGATGAACAGATTCGCCACATCCCTCCAACTCTAAATATTTCCCATATAGGTTTAACTGCTATATACATGAGCAGTGTGACTAACGTCACAGGACCTACGAAGTAGAGTAGGCATTAGGACTCGAACGCGAACTGAACTCTTGGAAATCCCCACCCCCAGTTGAAATCCTGCCTATATTAAGATGGGCACCGCCCGAGTCAGAATCGCCAGTGATTTTCATCAAAAATCACCAGGAATTTTCATCAAAAGTAGGTCAGCTCAGAACTTGTTGGTAACAGTCTTCTAATGCGCCTTCATTCCAAAATTGAATAACGATCGCCGATTTAATTTTACCATTTTTTAACTAAAGGAAACAGAGTGAATAATAAAGGTTCAGTAGATTTCAAGCTTTACGTGTGAAAATACATTTACATCTCTTTAATGGTTTTCAGTGCCCTTGTCCAGGATCAAAACAAGTTTTTGAATCACATTATTTTCCCAACAATGCAACAAATTTTTATATATAGTGCTATAGTAAGAAAGGTAGCATTTATGTAGTTTACGGTAATTCAACTCAAGACCAACACCTTCTCTGCACAAGATAATAATGATTCTATGTCATTCTCCTGAGCATAACGAATAAATAGCGTCTCTACATCACGTTGTTATCTAGATATATGAGACAACACATTTTGGGTATCGGCAATCTGATGAATGTACTATTCCGGTTTTCTTGTTTCACATTATATTCTATGGCGGTTGATCGGTGATTTTCTTCATTGATAAACGTTAAACCACCTCAGCTTCGTTGTGTGAATCAGAATTGCATTGCTGTGACACACCAACACACTCCGTGGCAGTGATTCTGTATCCCCTAATCAAGGAATCAAAATGCATCAAGATTTGAAATGACAAGAAAAATTTAGACATATTTTGTTTACACATGTAATTTTTTGTTTAAATTATATCCAAGTGTGATATACAGTCAATATTCAAGAGGTACAAAAAAACCTCAAGTTATCATATTTTCACATCATGATCAAAGTTACTTTATCTAGTTAAATTCTACCAAAAGAAGCCCCTTTAAACATGCCGTCATGGCTTTGTTTCACCCTCAGTAAACTTTTATCATTGTCGCTCACACAGACTAATCTGAAGGATGATACCACATCTTTCTTTCTTCTGCTGGGTTATTGCACCAGGCTGACTTAATTGGTTGATGTAGGATATTTCACCATCAGTGGGTAATTTGACCTGAATTTGAAGCCTGATGTGGTCAGTGATGAAATGTTTGGATGTGAAATAGGATACACGTTAAAGGCCACAGTTTACATATATCTATGACAATATACTGAATTGTGTGTATTGAGGCTGGCATAGCGGTGTAGATAAATGCACTAACAAATGATGAAAAATTAGCATTTCCTATTTCATAAAAACAATTACGGATGGCATATCCCACCATTGTGTTATATATACAGTGAAACATACAGCCAAGGGTTCCCGATGGGCATGACAGTGTACTCGCTGAGCCGTCAATAAATAATAAAAAAAATAATTATAAATCAAATTTTAATCAGAATTCGGTCAACTCAGAACTTGCTGGTAACAATGCCCTAATGCACGTTCATGCCAAAAATCAAGGTTCTAATGTCAACGGTTCTCCTTATTTTGCCGACGAAAGGATTCGGATGGACTGACTCACTCACTCATTACCGGACAATTTGCGATCTGTAGCCTACTTCGTAGGAAAATATATTCCAGATAGGTTCAACTGCGCGAACATGCACACGTTCGAAATTACTGTCATTTTCATTTTAGGGGATCGTCTTTGATATACAAGTACAAGCTATGTCTTCATCATAAATGCTCCATATTAAGTATATGTACTTACTGTTGCAGTAATATAGGAAGAGGAAGATACCCCAGAATATCAACAAACAGAAGAGGATGATTTCTCGGGTTCTTATCCGGCAGCACATTGTCCGTGTCCACAACTAACAAGTCCTGAAAAACAAAGTTTAGCAAGTCTGTATATCAAATAAATGGATCAACATAATAAAGCAGTTGTTTGATGGTTGTTGTGTAACTTGTTTTTACGCAGCAAAATAGCATAACGTATAGATCAGTTAAATCTAAAGTATTATGGATCACATCGAGTAAGTTTCTATATACCGTGCACTTTCCTTCTTTAATCAATATTTCAGCAAAGGTATCATTTCTCATGCCCCATGCAAAAACATTGTACAAACCTTACAATTAAAACAGTCTACTCTGATAAGGTCCACGTATATATCTAACACAGAACTATTCTGTTGAGCTGACGTATGGTTGTACCTTCAACCGGTATGTCACTGACTGCATGGATTGATCAGGTCTTCTCGGAGACATAGCATGCAGGTGTCGCAGACTGACGGATTAGAGCAACCTGTTGCCTAATTCTCCAACGTGGGCATCAACAAATTCCAGGAGGTTGTATTGTCTCGCCCATTTCCACAATCCCTTCAATGGCATGCAGTGGCCTTCGCTTTGATCATGGCATAAAGATAACTCGATTGCTTACATACTTCTAATTAATGGCGAAGTCATTTTATATATGAATCATCCGTATTTTGGCATGAGGAAATAGGCTAACAGAGGAAAAATTAGAAACATAATAATAGAGAAAATCACACATTGTCTAGATGGACTAAATTCTAAATTGAATAATATTTTGAAGCGAATGGTACCTGTTTTGAACGGTAGATTGTAAACGGTAATATGCCTTGTCCGGTTTAGACGTTCCGCTCTGACGAAAATAGGCAAAATGGGAGAAAATTCAACTAGGGGCTATTTTATATGGCAAGCCGTTTCAGTATTTAATCGGTTAATCCACACATGTTGAAAAGTTTTGCACATATGTACAAAATAATTCCACATATGTGTAAAAAAAATAGTTTGTAGACATATGTGCAAATGTTTTAGACATGTTGAAAAGTTTTATACATATGTTGAAAAGTTTTACACGTATGTAAAATAAATTTACTATTTCACATATGTTGGAAAGTTTTATACATATGTCTAAAAGTTTTATACATATGTGCAAAACCTTTCCAAATATGTCAAATAAAGTGTTTTTCCACATATGTGCAAAAGTTTTGTATATATGTTAAATAGATGTCAGGAGAGTTAATGGAAGGGGAATGGACTGCTCCCTGTGGTATAATCTATCATGAATGTTTGTTATGTAACAACCGTTTCAAAATGTCGCTGTCCAATCGGGTTCTATTTTTTCGTCTCATCGACGATGTGAGAAATTTGGAACTACGGCGTGAACACGGAAGTATTGTAGATTCAAGGTCCGTACCATATGCAGGATCGGAATACGGTAGTGTATAAGTAATCAGGTCACAGATAATCAAACACACGGGCTCGCTCTCTTAACCATTTCAAGGTCAAACTCACTGAATACCATGTTATCACTGTGGATAGTTTGTTCCTTTGTTTGATAGTGAAAATGGTGCCAAAACGAGTTCGGGGAGCAGCCAAAAAATTTTGTTTGCACATGTGTGAAATAAATTCACCATTTCACATCTGTTGAAAGTTTTTTTCATATGCTGAAAAGTTTTATACATATGAGCAAAACTTTGAAAATAAAAAAACGTTTATTCAACATATGTCGAAAAGTTTTAGACAGATGTGTAAAAGTTTTACATATACGCCCTGTATCCGTAGCCAAACCCATAATTCTCTACCCAATGGTGCATGCCTAACTGCGCGAGTCTCCCCCACTTGTTCTTCTTAGAGTGTTTCGCTTTCGATTGCGCATGCGCATTCCATCCGTCAGAGCTGCACCGTGACAAGACCAGACTCAAGGGTCCCGCCTGTGGTCAGTCATTCACATAACCCGCACCGAAAATGCCCTTTCTCTACTACACACCACGTGCGCATGCCAGTATTACCCCCAGCCTTACTCTATTCATCGAGAGCGTCTTTACCAACATGCTCTTTCTCTACTACTTCCCGACTGTGCATGCGCGTATTACCTCCAGATTTACTCTATTCAACGAGAGCGTCAATACGACACAATGTACGCCTCATTTGGACCACGAAGAACCCACATCTCCCCAAACATTCCCTGGCGCATCCGAACATGCTCAGTAGTGGACAAAAGCTAAATGGAGCTCCGTTTCCCCCGGATGTAAAAATGACGTCACAACTTCCCATGGTGGCGCCATCTGTACATTATGACGCATGGGGGGCAACTCGATCTGCCAGAGTTTGGCCGCCATCTTGAATTTTTGAGGCGGTGTGCGCTTGGCGGCCATCTTGAATGTTGTGGAAAAGGGGATGTATTCCTCCGCAGTGATGCGGTCCTGGCGGTCATGCGGTCGAGGGAAAAGGCCTCCGCGGAGAAAAAGTAGTCCCTAGACTGGAAATACGCTGCATGGTCCGATGGGGTCGAGTGAGGTATCAAAGTGAAGCTTATGTGAAGGGGCATCTAATGGGCTGGGTGTGGAGTTGACATAGGGTCATGCTGCGCATGCGCGGTGGCCCAAGGGTATGGAAATAGACGTTTTGAGAGCTATTGGAGTGCCTAATGGGCCGATGGAGTCGAGTGAGGTATCAAAGTGAAGCCTAGGTGAGGGGGCATCTGATGGGCTGGGTGGGTGCATGTAAAATTTTTCCTGAAAAAAAAACGGAACACGGACTTTATCGAAAAATCCGGGAAAATGCCTATATGGGGTATGGGGGGTATATAGGTCGCCGGGCTTAACGGGGCTTGCCTATCAATAGAGTTATTCCCCTAGTTCCAGGGTGGGTGTATGTAAAATTTTTCCTGAAAAATACGGAACACGGACTTTATTAAATTACGTGAAAATGCCTCATATGGGGTATGGGGGGTATAGGACTCATCCTGGGAAACCTACTTCTAGACATTTGCGGTATAGGTTGTGGGTCTCGTTTTCTTAGTCTCGTCATTTAGAACATGATAGGAAGTGTCCCGCAGCGAATCGGTGAAATTTTTGAAAAAGTACGATATAGCCCCATATAGTCCCATACTGGGGGTATAGGATCAATGTTTGTCTCCCTGGGAAACGTACTTCTATACATTTGCGGTAGGATTGTTTGGATTTGTTTTCTTAGTCTCGTCATTTAGAACATGATAGGAAGTGTCCCGGCACGAAACGGTGAAATTTTTGAAAAAAGTCACTGAGGCCTGGGTAGGCCCATAGGCCTATACTGCATGGCTATGGGTGTATAGGGCCACACGGGGTGGACATGTTGGAGTCTAGGTGAGTCCCTAATGGTCCAATGGGGTCGAGTGAGGTATCAGCGTTGAAGCATTCGTGAAGGGGCATCTGATGGGCTGGGTGTGGGTTGACATATCGGCCTTCAATATGCCGCGGTGGCCCAAGTGTATGAAAATAGCCGTTTTGGAGCTAGGGAGCCCCTAATGGTCCAATGATCGAGTGAGGTATCAAAGTGAAGCATTCGTGAAGGGGCATCTGATGGACTGGGCGTGGGGTTGAAATATCGGTACCCTGCGCATGCGCGGTGGCCTAAGGAAAGGGAAATAGACGTTTTGGAGCTAGGGGAGCCAACAATGGTCCAATGGGCCGAGTGAGGTATCATGGAAGCATTCGTGAAGGGGCATCTGATGGACTGGGCGTGGGGTTGAAATATCGGCATTCTGCGCATGCGCGGTGGCCCAAGGGCATGGAAATAGCCGTTTTGGAGCTAGGGGAGCCCCTAATGGTCCAATGGGGTCGAGTGAGGTATCAAAGTGAAGCATTCGTGAAGGGGCATCTGATGGGTTGGGTGTGCGGTAGGAATATCATTCTGCGATGCGGAGCTCTCGTCCAATCAGAAGCGAGTATTTCAAATCCGTCACAGAGCTCTCAGCCAATCAGAAGCGAGTATTTTGACCCGGTGCATTATGGGTCATATCCAAGATGGCGGCACGTGTGTTCAAGATGGCGGCACATCCGGTGTCGAAAACTGGCCATTTCGTCGGGATGTGGTCACCTAGTGTCGAAAACTGGACCCTGTATGGGTCCCGCTAGACGTTTTGGAGCTAGGGGAGCCCCCTAATGGGCCGATGGAGTTGTATGAGGTATCAAAGTGAAGTATATTTCAAGCATGGGTGGATGGATGTAAAATTTTTCCTGAAAAAATACGGAACACGGACTTTATTTTAAATTACGTGAAAATGCCTATATGGTGTATGGGGGGTATAGGACCATCCTGGGAAACCTACTTCTCGACATTTGCGGTATAGGTTGTGGGGTCTCGTTTTCTTAGTCTCGTCAAGACAAACGTGATAGGAAGTCTCCCGCAGCGAATCGGTGAAATTTTTGAAAAAGTACGATATTGCCCCATACTGGGGGTATAGGATCAATGTTTGTCCCCCTGGGAAACGTACTTCTATACATTTGCGGTAGGGTTGTGGGGTCTCGTTTTACTCGTCTCGTCATTTAGAACATGATAGGAAGTGTCCCGGAGCGAATCGGTGAAATTTTTGAAAAAAGTCACCGAGACCCATATAGATCCATATAGTCCCATACTGGGGGTATAGGATCAATGTTTGTCCCCCTGGGAAACCTATTTCTATACATTTGCGGTAGGGTTGTTTGGATTTGTTTTTCACGTCCCGTCATTTAGAACACGATAGGAAGTGTCCCGCAGCGAATCGGTGAAATTTTTGAAAAAAGTCACCGAGGCCTGGGTAGGCCCATAGGCCTATACTGCATGGCTATGGGTGTATAGGCTCATACGGGGTGGACATGTTGGAGTCTAGGTGAGTCCCTAATGGTCCAATGGGGTCGAGTGAGGTCTTATTTTGAAGCTCTCGTGGAGGAGCACTTGACTACACTAATGGTTCGTCTGTGTTCAATAGTCTGCGCATGCGCAGACTGGCCCGTAGTATAGAAAGTAGGCATTTTGGGGGTATGTGGGTGTTTGTTTGGGTTAGAGATGGGCTATTCACGGTTCGAATGGGTCGTGTGAGGTATCAATGTGAAGCTTGTGTGGGGTAGAGTCAGAATGGCGTGTTTCTAAACGCATGTCGCGTCAATATGCGCATGCGCAGTCTGGCCGTAGTAGAGAAATCCGGCATTTTGGGGGGTATGTGGGTGTGTGTTTGGGTAGAGATGGACCCCTATGGGTCCGAATGGGTCGTGGAAGGTGTCAAAGTGAAGCTTGTGTGGGTTAGAGTCAGGATGGCGTGTTTTTAAGTGCAAGTCGCGTCAATCTGCGCATGCGCAGTTGGTTGTAGTAAGTAAAGTGGCCATTTTGGGGCAGTACAGGAAGGTATTTGGGGTCGACATGAACTATTCACGGTTCGAATGCGTCCTGGAAGGTGTCATCTTGTAGCTCTCGGGGTGTAGACCCCGATTTGAGGTCTGTTCACGTCACCTGTGACGTCATCGGTGACGTCATCAGTACGAGTAGTAAGTAAAGTGGGTATTTTGGGGCAGTGAAAGAAAGGTATTTGGTGTAGAGATGGACCATCCTTGGTCCGAATGCGTCCTGGGAGGTGTCATTTTGTAGCTCTCAGGGTGTATACCCCGATTTGGGGGCTGTTCACAGCATCTGTGATGTCATTGGTGACGTCATCAGTACGAGTAGTAGCGAAAGTGAGCATTTTGGGGCAGTGAAGGAAGGTATTTGGGGTAGAGATGGACCATCCTTGGTCCGAATGCGTCGTGTGGGGTGTCATCTTGTAGTTTTCGGCGTGCAGACCTCGATTTGAGGCATGTTCGCATCATCTGTGACGTCATTGGTGACATCATCAGTAGGAGTAGTAGCGAAAGTGAGCATTTTGGGGCAGTGAAAGGAGGTATTTGGTGTAGAGATGGACCATCCGTGGTCCAAATGGACCGTGTGAGGTGTCATCTTGTAGCAACGCCCACCAACACCATTCTTAATGCTTCAAAGCCCTGGTGAAATAGATCAGAAGCTCTGATATTCCATGGAATTGTCACTAATTCTTCGAAATGTAGTGATGCCCGTCAACGCTCGTCGTTACACCTTAACACTCTAACATAACGCCATGATATAGACCGGAGAGAGAACAACAACAGCAACAACAACAAGGATGACACATGAGAGAACAACAACAAGAAGAAGTCTTTTTTTCATATAGTTTATTCTCTCCAATGTTACATCATACCCACGCTGGGGGAGCCGCGTTGGGTATATTTACAATTCAAGAAGATTCTTGTCCAATCAGAGGCCACCATTTGCATGTTTCATATTCGTTCCTGTCCGTTAGATGTATTCTTGTCCAATCAGAAGTCTCCATTTCAGAAAGTGCCATCTGAACTGTTTATTCTAATCATCGTCGGGCAGGCCAGGATACCGTTGAGGCAACATATCCTCAGATAGTTGTTTGCGCATTCTGAGTATCTATCAGTGCATGGGTGGATACTTTCATCC
>JAVTVY010047690.1:0-23933 GCA_036873755.1 Hanleya hanleyi | reverse complement strand
GTTACATCATACCCACGCTGGGGGAGCCGCGTTGGGTATATTTACAATTCAAGAACATTCTTATCTAATCAGAGGCCACCATTTGCATGTTTCATATTCGTTCCTGTCCGTTAGATGTATTCTTGTCCAATCAGAAGTCTCCATTTCAGAAAGTGCCATCTGAACCGTTTATTCTAATCATCGTCGGACAGGCCAGGATACCGTTGAGGTAACATATCCTCAGATAGTTGTTTGCGCATTCTGAGTATCTATCAGTGCATGGGTGAATACTTTCATCCGATGGAGGTGGTGGTCAGTTTAACCACGAAGAACGCAACATTGATCATTATCTCCACTATCCACTTGGTGTTACAATTCAAGAAGACTTGTCCAATCAGAGGCCACCATTTGCATCTGTCATATTCGTTCCTGGCCGTTAGATGTATTCTTGTCCAATCAGAAGTCTTCATTTCAGAAAGTTCCATCTTCGGCCATGTTCGCTTTGAACCGTTTATTCTAATCATCATCGGGCAGCCCAGGATACCGTTGAGGCAACATATCCTCAGATAGTTGCTTGTGCATTCGGAGTATCTATCAGTGCCTGGGTGAATACATTCACCCGATGGGTTGGTCGGTCAGCTTGGTCACGAAGAACGTAACATTGGTGACCCTCTCCACTGTCCACTTGGTGTTGGCGCGTTGTTGTTGGGCCCATTTCAAGGGATCCACGGTGTCCAGTTTCTCCAGCATCGTCTGTAGCGACACTCGGTTAATGATGGTAAACGGTTGGTCAAATACCCAGATGTTACCGCTCGGGTAAAAGTATCGGACTTGGTCTGTCTCCTTATGCCACAGCACATAACCAAACGCCAGATTTAATTTGAAGGACTTAGCTTGGTCATTGAAAATGGCTTCCATGTAGCTGCGTAGACGGGCGAGGTCGGTCAGTCGGAAATTGTAGATATCTTGAATAGGGCGATGACGGTGGAAACAGTGTCGTATCATGGACCACTGGCTGGGCGTCCTGTAAGAGATCGCTAGGAACATTTATGGGCTCGTCCAGAAAATGTTCGATGTTGTCAGGCGTATGACTCGAAACCGTAACGGAGGGGTCCGGCTGGATATCCAGGCCCTCCTGGACCGTGGGCATAGGCAGGCTCTTCGTCATCGCATCACCAGTGGCGTTCGTCTCTCCGGGTTCATCTTCACTGGGTCTGACCTTCCGCGGCTCTTCTTTAGTGGAAAGTTGTCGCCCAAACCGTAGAGACGGGGCATGCATCAAACGTTGGTGCTGTCTAAACCGACTGGGTCGTTTGAAGAGTCGACCACAGTCATTACATAGTACCGTCGCACCCGCGTGAAGTACCCTCTCATGACGCAGTAAATGATCCTCCCGATTGAATGACCGTGCGCAGGTTGTACAAGTACACCGAGCATCGTTGTGGGTGGAGGCCTCGTGGCGTCGTAAATTATCTAGACGAGTAAACAGCTTCTGGCAAGTTGTGCAAGTGAACATCTTGGTGGTTGACAGTGTCTGATGAAACGTCCAGGCCGCTTCCCTTTTATAGCACGCTAGCTGGTGATCTATTTTTAGCACACTCAGTTCAACTATCCCCAAGTCGAGGGCCGAGCCGTGACATCTTCGGTAACATCCGTGTCTCTTCGGTCACCTCCGTACTGTCAACGATCAACATGTAGACATATAGAGTATGTACGGCATGTTATGGTATTCATCAGTGCATGAGTGACGCATTCAGCCGATGGGAGTGGTCGGTCAGCTTGGTAACGAAAAACGTAACATTGGTCACACTCTCCACTGTCCACTTGGTGTTGGGCCGTTGTTGTTGGGCCCATTCCAAGGGATCCACGGTGTCCAGTTTCTCCAGCATCGTCTCTAGCGACCCTCGGTTAATGATGGTAAACGGTTGGTCAAATACCCGGATGTTACTGCTCGGGTAAAAATATCGGACTTGGACTGTCTCTTTATGCTGCAGCACATAACCAAACGCCAGATTCAATTTGAAGGCCGTAGTTTGATCTTTGAAGATGGCTTCTACGTAGCTACGTAGACGGGCGAGGTCGGTCAGTCGGAAATTGTAGATATCTTGAATAGGGCGATGACGGTAGAAACAGTGCCGGATCATGGGCCAATGGTGCCGGATCATGGGCCAATGGCGCCGATAAATGTCACTCACTGGATGGTCTTCGTGTAACAGATCGCTGGGAACATTTATGGCTTCGTCCACGAAGTGTACTTTACCCTCCACGTCGTACAAAATCTGGCCCAAGGTCTTGTCGTCGGAATTTGACTGTTGAATTAGGGCGACATCATCATCGGCCCTCGTGCGATGGGTGGGAGTTCCCCCTGTTTCGATATTGATGCCTACGGGCTCTTCTATCTGCAAACGTGGCTGCGGAACAGGGTGTCGTGTGCGTTGGTGTCGCAGCAACTGACTGGTCAGTTTGAAAAGCCGACCACATTCTTCGCATGGACGCTTGGGTACTTCATGGCGTGCACGTGTGTGGCGCTGTAAATGATCCGGGCGCTGAAACGACAGTGTACATATCGTACAGTTATACCGGGCGGTTCCTTCGTGCTTGGTAGCCTCATGGCGGCGCAAGTCATGCAGACGAGTGAATGATTTCGAGCACGTAGTACAAGTGAACATCTTGGTGGTTGACAGAGTGTCTGATGAAACGGCCAGACCGCTTCCCTTTTATAGCACGCTAGCTGATATCATGTTCGGGCACTTCCGTGTCTCTTCGGATATAAAAGTCCCCGGATGTAAAAGTGCCCGAATGTTTACGAATGTTCCACCATTCCGGACTTCTATCAGGTCCATGTCCAGAAGCTCTCATACGCCGCCATTTTGGAGCCACCATGTTGGATCCGCCATTTTGGAACCGCCGTCTTGGATATGTCCCATAATGCACCGGGTCAAAATACTCGCTTCTGATTGGACGAGAGCTCTGTGACGGATTTTAAATACTCGCTTCTGTTTGGTGTACGTCGCTAAAGGTGACCGGAACTGACCTTTGACCCCGGCGCGCAAAGGTTTCATGACGGATTTTAAATACTCGCTTCTGTTTGGTGTACGTCGCTAAAGGTGACCGGAACTGACCTTTGACCCCGGCGCGCGCAGTGTAAAGGTTTCCACCGCGGTGCGGATTTTGTACGACGTGGAGGGTAAAGTACAGATTTTGTACGACGTGGAGGGTAAAGTACACTTCGTGGACGAAGCCATAAATGTTCCCAGCGATCTGTTACACGAAGACCATCCAGTGAGTGACATTTATCGGCGCCATTGGCCCATGATCCGGCACTGTTTCTACCGTCATCGCTCTATTCAAGATATCTACAATTTCCGACTGACCGACCTCGCCCGTCTACGTAGCTACGTAGAAGCCATCTTCAAAGATCAAACTACGGCCTTCAAATTGAATCTGGCGTTTGGTTATGTGCTGCAGCATAAAGAGACAGTCCAAGTCCGATATTTTCACCCGAGCAGTAACATCCGGGTATTTGACCAACCGTTTACCATCATTAACCGAGTGTCGCTAGAGACGATGCTGGAGAAACTGGACACCGTGGATCCCTTGGAATGGGCCCAACAACAACGCCCCAACACCAAGTGGACAGTGGAGAGTGTGACCAATGTTACGTTTTTCGTTACCAAGCTGACCGACCACTCCCATCGGCTGAATGCGTCACTCATGCACTGATGAATACCATAACATGCCGTGCATACTCTATATGTCTACATGTTGATCGTTGACGGTACGGAGGTGACCGAAGAGACACGGATGTTACCGAAGATGTCACGGATGTTACCGAAGATGTCACGGCTCGGCCCTCGACTTGGGGATAGTTGAACTGAGTGTGCTAAAAATAGATCACCAGCTAGCGTGCTATAAAAGGGAAGCGGTCTGGCCGTTTCATCAGACACTCTGTCAACCACCAAGATGTTCACTTGTACTACGTGCTCGAAATCATTCACTCGTCTGCACGACTTGCGCCGCCACGAGGCCTCCACCCACAACGATGCCCGGTATACTTGTATAATCTGCGCACGGTCATTCAATCGGAAGGATCATTTACTGCGTCATGAGAGGGTACTCCACGCGGGTGCGACGGTACTATGTAATGATTGTGGTCGACTCTTCAAACGACCCAGTCGGTTTAGACAGCACCAACGTTTGATGCATGCCCCGTCTCTACGGTTTGGGCGACAACTTTCCACTAAAGAGGAGCCGCGGAAGGTCAGACCCAGTGAAGATGAACCCGGAGAGACGAACGCCACTGGTGATGCGATGACGAAGAGCCTGCCTATACCCACGGTCCAGGAGGGCCTGGATATCCAGCCGGACCCCTCCGTTACGGTTTCGAGTCATACGCCTGACAACATCGAACATTTTCTGGACGAGCCCATAAATGTTCCTAGCGATCTCTTACAGGACGTCCAGCCAGTGAGTGACATTTATCGGCGCCACTGGTCCATGATACGGCACTGTTTCCACCGTCATCGCCCTATTCAAGATATCTACAATTTCCGACTGACCGACCTCGCCCGTCTACGCAGCTACATGGAAGCCATTTTCAATGACCAAGCTACGTCCTTCAAATTAAATCTGGCGTTTGGTTATGTGCTGCGGCATAAGGAGACAGACCAAGTCCGATACTTTTACCCGAGCAGTAACATCTGGGTATTTGACCAACCGTTTACCATCATTAACCGAGTGTCGCTACAGACGATGCTGGAGAAACTGGACACCGTGGATCCCTTGAAATGGGCCCAACAACAACGCCCCAACACCAAGTGGACAGTGGAGAGGGTCACCAATGTTACGTTCTTCGTGACCAAGCTGACCGACAACCCATCGGGTGAATGTATTCACCCAGGCACTGATAGATACTCAGAATGCACAAGCAACTATCTGAGGATATGTTGCCTCAACGGTATCCTGGGCTGCCCGATGATGATTAGAATAAACGGTTCAAAGCGAACATGGCCGAAGATGGAACTTTCTGAAATGAAGACTTCTGATTGGACAAGAATACATCTAACGGACAGGAACGAATATGACAGATGCAAATGGTGGCCTCTGATTGGACAAGTCTTCTTGAATTGTAACACCAAGTGGATAGTGGAGATAATGACCAATGTTGCGTTCTTCGTGGTTAAACTGACCACCACCTCCATCGGATGAAAGTATTCACCCATGCACTGATAGATACTCAGAATGCGCAAACAACTATCTGAGGATATGTTGCCTCAACGGTATCCTGGCCTGCCCGACGATGATTAGAATAAACGGTTCAGATGGCACTTTCTGAAATGGAGACTTCTGATTGGACAAGAATACATCTAACGGACAGGAACGAATATGAAACATGCAAATGGTGGCCTCTGATTGGATAAGAATGTTCTTGAATTGTAAATATACCCAACGCGGCTCCCCCAGCGTGGGTATGATGTAACATTGGGGAAAATAAACTATATGAAAAAAACTTCTTGTTGTTGTTGTTCTCTCATGTGTCATCCTTGTTGTTGTTGCTGTTGTTGTTCTCTCTCTGGTCTATATCATGGCGCTATGTTAGAGTGTTAAAGTGTAACGACGGGCGTTGACGGGCATCACAGCATTTCGAAGAATTAGTGACAATTCCATGGAATATCAGAGCTTCTGAGCTATTTCACCAGGGCGTTGAAGCATTAAGAATGGTGTTGGTGGGCGTTGCTACAAGATGACACCTCACACGGTCCATTTGGACCGCGGATGGTCCATCTCTACACCAAATAACATCCTTCACTGCTAAAAAAGGCCCACTTTCGCTACAACTTGTACTAATGACGTCACCAATGACGTCACAGATGCTATAAATATCCCTGAAATCAGGGTCTATATTCCGAGAGCTACAACATGATATCCTACACGACGCATTCGCAACGCGGATGGTCCATCTCTACACCAAATACCTTCCTGCACTGCCCCAAAAGGCTCACTTTCGCTAATACTCCTACTGATGACGTCATCGATGACGTCACAGATGCTTCGGACATGCCTCAATTCGGAATGTACACCCCGAGAGCTACAAAATGACACCTCACACGACGCATTCGGACTAAGGATGGTGCATCTCTACACCAAACTCACCCTCACGCACCCACAAAATGTCCACTTTCGCTACTACTCGTACCGATGACGTCATCAATGACGTCACAGATGACGCGGACACCCCTCAAATCGGAATGTACACCCCGAGAACTACAAGATGACACCTTCCAGGACGCATTCGAACCGTGAATAGCCCATCTCGACCCCAAATACCTTCATGTACTGCCCGAAAATGTCCACTTTCGCTACTACTCGTACCGATGACGTCACCGATGACGTCACAGATGACGCGAACATCCCTCAAATCGGAATGTACACCCCGAGAACTACAAGATGACACCTTCCAGGACGCATTCGAACCGTGAATAGCCCATCTCGACCCAAATACCTTCATGTACTGCCCGAAAATGGCCACTTTCGCTACTACTCGTACCGATGACGTCACCGATGACGTCACAGATGACGCGAACATCCCTCAAATCGGAATGTACACCCCGAGAACTACAAGATGACACCTTCCAGGACGCATTCGAACCGTGATTAGCCCATCTCCACCCCAAATAACTTCCTTCACTGCCCCAAAATGGCCACTTTACTTACTACAACCAACTGCGCATGCGCAGATTAACGCGACATGCATTCAAAAACACACCATTCTGACTCTACCCCACACAAGCTTCACTTTGACACCTCACACGACCCATTCGAACAGTGATTAGCTCATCTCTAACCCAAACACACCCCTACATAGCACCCAAAATGCCTGTTTTCTATACTACGGCCAGACTGCGCATGCGCAGACTATTGAACACGGACGAACCATTAGTGTAGTCAAGTGCTCCTCCACGAAAGCTTCAAAATAAGACCTCACTCGTCCCCATTGGACCATTAGGGACTCACCTAGACTCCAACATGTCCATCCCGTATGGGCCTATACACCCATAGCCATGCAGTATAGGCCTATGGGCCTACCCAGGCCTCGGTGACTTTTTTCAAAAATTTCACCGATTCGCTCCGCAACACTTCCTATCGTGTTCTAAATGACGAGACGAGTAAAACGAGACCCCACAACCCTACCGCAAATGTATAGAAGTGGGTTTCCCAGTAGGATAAACATTGAACCTATACCCCAGTATGGGTCTATATGGGGCTCGGTGACTTTTTTCAAAAATTTCACCGATTCGCACGGGGACACTTCCTATCATGTTCTAAATGACGAGACGAGTAAAACGAGACCCCACAACCCTACCGCAAATGTATAGAAGTACGTTTCCCAGGGGGACAAACATTGATCCTATACCCTCAGTATGGGACTATATGGGGTTCGGTGACTGTTTTCAAAAATTTCACCGATTCGCACTTCCTATCATGTTCTAAATGACGAGACGAGTAAAACGAGACCCCACAACCTATACCGCAAATGTGGAGAAGTAGGTTTCCCAGGATGGTCCTATACCTCCCATACCCCATATAGGCATTTTCCCGTAATTTAGGATAAAGTCCGTATTCCGTATTTTTTCAGGAAAATTTTTACATACACCCACCCTGGAACTAGGGGGAGATAACTCTATTGATAGACAAGCCCCGTTAAGCCCGTCGACCTATATACCCCTCATACCCCATATAGGCATTTTCCCAGGTTTTTCGATAAAGTCCGTTTTCCGTTTTTTTTTTTTTCAGGAAAAATTTTACATGCACCCACCCCATTGCCTGAACGCCTCTTCACCTAGGCTTCACTTTGATACCTCACTCGACCCCATTGGACCATTAGTAGCTCCACTAGCTCCAACACGGCTATTTGCATACCCTTGGACCACCGCGCATGCGCAGAATGACCCTAATTCAACCCCACACCCAGTCCATCAGATGCCCCTTCATGAATGCTTCACTTTGATACCTCACTCGATCCCATTGGACCATTAGGGGCTCCCCTAGCTCCAAAAAGGCTATTTTCATGCCCTTGGGCCACCGCGCATGCGCAGAAGGCCGATATGTCAACCCCACACCCAGTCCATCAGATGCCCCTTCACGAATGCTTCACTTTGATACCTCACTCGACCCCATTGGACCATTAGGGGCTCCCCTAGCTCCAAAACGTCTATTTCCATACCCTTGGGTCACCGCGCATGCGCAGAATGCCGATATTTCAACCCCACGCCCAGTCCATCAGATGCCCCTTCACGAATGCTTCACTTTGATACCTCATACGACTCCATTGGCCCATTAGGGACTCCCCTAGCTCCAAAACCGCTATTTCCATACCCCTGGGCCACCGCGCATGCGCAGAATGCCGATATTTCAACCCCACACCCAGCCCATCAGATGCCCCTTCACGAATGCTTCACATCGATACCTCACTCGACCCCATTGGTCCATTAGGGGCTTCCCTAGCTCCAAAACGTCTATTTCCATACCCTTGGGCCTCCGCGCATGCGCAGAATGCCGATAGTTCAACCCCCCGCCCAGCCCATCAGATGCCCCTTCACATATGCTTCACTTTGATACCTCACTCGACCCCATCGGTCCACTAGGGGAGCCCCTAGTTCCAAAAAGGCTATTTTCATACCCTTCGGCCGCCGCGCATGCGCAGAAGGCCGATATGTCAACCCCACACCCAGCCCATTAGATGCCCCTTCACCTAAGCTTCACTTTGATACCTCACTCGACCCCATCGGTCCACTAGCGGTCCCTACAGATTGCCGAACACTTCCACGAAAACCCACGGGTTTGGGACTACTTTCGGTCCGCGGAGGCAGACCGCATCACCGCCAGACCGCATCACCGCGAAGAAAGACATGTCCCCAAGGTCACGCCACATTCACCCCAACCGGAAGTGACGTCATACCTGCGCCCCATTCACCTGCGCACAACGCCCCAATACCCCCACAAATCCTCCCCATTTTTTTTTCTGCGCATGCGCAGTGAGGCGCCAGCGCGCTGAAAGACTCTTTGTATACTACTACCGAGAAAGAGAAAGTGGTTTCATGTTTTCACTATATTACCATAATACGATATGAAGACATATTTTGACATGTTTGTAATTTGTCATAATCCCCAAACAAATTCGGAATGCTGTCAGTGCTGTGGTACTAAATCATTATTCACAAGACACTTGAACACCAGAACCGTAACAAAACAAGAGCGAATCAGTCAACAGTTTCCGATCATGTCGGTGTGAAACAAAACAATGTCGCAGTAGTCAAGGTCTTTTTTCATGTTTCTCTTCAGGAATGTATGTCTTACCTGAGTTGGAAATCGGAAACAAATGCCTTAACTGGATGGGCTATGAGATAGACACGGCATCATAGCAAGCGTCAGATCCGACATTCAATATCCAGCCAAGGAATTTCTGCGTCAATAACCGAAAGACCTATTTCCTATTACCATGATGACAGTTAGCACCAATTTCAAAAGTTTATGAGATATACAACCACAACAGCAACAGCATGATGTCTCTATCGTCAAATCAACAACCTGTGAATAATAACAAACTTCATGAGTTAAAGAAAAACTGTAGGCTATACTCATCTGAACAGCCAGAAACGTTTCGATCAAGCTGTGATCAAGTGATGTAGAATCGGCCATACATGATTAACTCATGAACATTTACTAAAAAAGGAGCCAGTCCCACGGTGTATTCCAACCATGAAGATCTCACGGTGAAACATATTCTTATCGAATGCATAGATTTTAAGATTGTATAAGAGATGCTTTTTATAGAGCGACTACTTTAGAAGATCTTTTTAGTCGTGTGAGGGAGGATTGCATCTTGGGTTATTTGAGAGAAATCGGTTTGTTACATAAGTTTTAATGTGTGTATGTTTAATGCGTTGGATTACTAAGTTATTGGCCTGAGTACTTAGAACTTTGTTTGATCGTCGCTATATAGCTGAAATATGACTGAACGCGACATTAAACCTAAATTCTCTCTCTCTCTATCTCAACAACCTCAGTGAGGTATAATACCACATCCACCATTAAGATTTTCGAACACGATTCCCGCCCGAGCAACATACCGCCGGAAGTGACATCATATATAATAAAAGCGATGTTTGTCGAACATTCCGATTACTTTACAATTCTGCATTATACTTTGTTGACAAAGCGTTAAAAAGAATGTTCTAGAGATTATTTTCCCCGTTTGTATGAACAGATCATATGAAAAGCAGTCGGTTCATGTGCAAAATTGAAGGGTTTGTTCGGTCGGATTCAAACTGAACCGTGTGGGCCTGGCTATTTCCCTATACGTCATAGCCACGTTGTACTGGTCATATTCCGCTATTGGTGGAAGGGTCATAGTGGAGTGATCCTGTGGAACGGAGCATACACTGTGGCGAGGTTGTCGTTAAATCCGTACCTCTGACCCAATGAGTTTCCAAGTCATTTTCTTCAGTATCGGTCTAATGAATCTTTCCTTTGATTCGACAAATGGATCCAGACTTCAAATGGAACTAGCTTTCAGCCTGCTAAACCAGTAGTTTCTCAGGGAAAGAGGTCTTTCCCTCCCTACCAATCATAGAGATATACTAAAATTGAACGGGACTCCTGAAATGTATAAGACAATTCAAAGCTAGATTTATAGCTGGTTCCAACAGATGTGGCAGTTAAATCTTTCTTGGGGAATTATTGTGCTGTCATTTCAAGAAAGTCAAATGTATGTGGACATTTAAAAACTTAAGAAGTCCAACAGAAAAACTAGATGGCAAAGGACACATACCGTATATACATGTATCTACTTCGGATTTTTCGACTCTCTATTCTACTATTCCTCATCAGAACTTCATTGAACGTCTTAGTTCATTAATAATATCTCTGTTCAACAAAACTGGACAATCTCTATATTAGCGACGCTGTGAAGAATATATACCTCCATCCCCTTCACTGGATTTGAAGGAAACTAGTGATAGCCCAGATGCAATCTCAGTAAACTCATATATAATATCACGGAATATTATATCTGAATTCAGCCCTATATAATTCCCATGCGAATTTGAAACTACTAATGTTCGCCAATCAGATGGATAGCTTGTTAAAACTATTTCAAAATCACGCCTACAGTAATTACACACAGTAGCTCGTGGTCTAATATATACACATTATCCTGAAACAGTTTCCAAATATGGCATCATTTCCAGACAGGGTGCGTGGCAAACCGTGAAGATCAAAGAGTTTACTCCCGCCGAAAAGTCTGGCTTTGTTAGGGGCAGAAAATATCAAAAGATTGTGCCGTGCCAAGATGTTAATCTCCATGAAGTAAACGTCAATCATTGTCAGAGAGGAAATGTTGAAATGGTCGCAATTGGCTTATTATGGGATCTCGAAGAATATCGGCGAACAATTCGCACGAAGTTTTCATAGCGTGACGTCCAGATGGTATTCCTCGGATTTACCATCTTGGTTTACCTAGATTGGCCCAGATGGAACATGGCCCAGATGGAACATGTCCGGACCTATACCTTTACAAGAATGAGTAGGGTTTCTTTTTACGTCGGTACTTCGACAGGAGGTACGATTACAATTTTGACATATTAAACTACCCATTCCAGGATAGCAGCACGTTGCCCAGTGTTCTAATGCGCCCGGTCTCTCTCCATGTACCAAACTTGAAGAGTACCTGTTAGAAACAAGTCGACTGGGAGGCTTGCACAGTAGTACCAGAAGATGATCAGGAATTGCTAGTTCTGTGAGGTAATTGGTTAACTGGGTTAAGAGGAAGTGGAAATCACATCATCTGATTGGATAGTTGCTATTGTGCAAGACCCCCGTTAGATGTACTTCTGAATTTTTCTGTCAATACAGGAATATTGGTTCGGTGATCGACAAGAACACGGCACGTTAAATTCCTACACGCTGTAATATAGTCCGGCCAAGAATCCAGCGTTTAACTCGGAAGTCAACACCGCAAAAAATAATCAATACCTTCTCTCCCGCAGGAAGAGCTGATGTCTAGTCAATTGGATGGCAATTTGTCATTGCGAATACCGCCATGTTCGTACAAGCCGTGAAAATGGTAACTTGGCATTTACTACATATTGGTGAAACTGAAGATCAGCAGAACTGAATAATTATTTACGATCATATCCCCTATATTGTGAGGCTCGTATTGCTAGAGCTTGTTATCCCTTAATTACAATGCTTGCCAATTAGAGGATGTTGCAACTGTGTTTTTCATTATTGATTTAGAAACGCCCCCTTTGTGATCTCAAATGAATTTTCAGTGCTCTGATCAATGATCATTCAGAACATACAGCGTGTTCGTTCGGTTCTCCAAAACTTGAAAAACTCGTATTATATGGATGTGTACCGGTGCAGCTCGGGGGTATATTCCGTGAGGGTTAAACCGGGATATATCTGTACAGCATGATATCACCTCTGAAGAATAATTCATACAGGCTGGTAATAGGGTTGGAGATTCATATTAATACAACATGACAGATATGACGTGAGATGACCATATTGACGTGGACACGATTGTTCTAGCTATTCCGCTTCAGCCGAGCAAAGAGAATATGGAAGTTAATGACAATAATTGTCGTCAAGCTTTAATCATTTTCTGTCCGATGGCATTTACTGATTTCATCGCGAGGAACAAAGTAAAACAAACTATACGATGATGGTTATAGCATGCTAATGGCAGCGTGAACGAACAAAGGTATCTGATCATTGAAACGCGGCCGTATCGCGCTGCCATTGGAGAATTCTTCAACTAGTGTCGACCAGGGGGTCTTCATAAAATATAAACAGAGCATAAACCGATCGTATGTTGCCAGTGTTATAAAGTGGACTATAAAGAAAGCTTCCTTGGCATTCATAGAACGACGAAGCGATGATAACAGATAAATATATATCACAAACCATACCGGCAACGATCAGGCGGGTAGAATTAAAAACTTCTGGCATCAAAGCGCGTATTCCAAAACAACTTATATATAGACCAACTCGATCATACATTAGCATTTTATTCGGGTGGAACGGAAGGTATTGGAAATGTTACTATTAACATAAAACGAGATTAACCTGCGTACTACGGGATGAGAATGTGAACATGTTAACCCTATCTAGCCTGGTCTTTTTGGGACCTGTCCAGGCCTGGGGGTGGGGGGCAAAATGGCCTCCACTAATTATTTTTCTTACCCCTTGAGCTAGGGGGCTGAAACTTACCACAGTACACCCTTGGGTCAAGCTCTGCCAGAAAATGAAAAAAATCCAAGATGGCCGCTTTGATGACGTCACAGTAACGTCATTTTCAAAAACGTCATTTTTTGGTCGATTTTTGCTCAGATTTTCCGAATTTTTTTATTTTGTAATTTCTCCGCAAAAACTGCATGATAAATTAGTAAATATTAATGTGATGTGAAATAAAATATATTTTGCCCATTTTTCATCGCGGAAAAGCAGATATTTTGAAGAAATATGACGAAAACATCACTTTTCTGATACCTCACGTGGCCGCCATCTTGAATTTACCCATGATACTCTGCTCGGGGGATTATGCAAATAAGCTCAAAAATGACCCCAATATGATCATCCATAAAGCCACGGAGTTTCAGCTCTCCATTTTTCGTCGTTCCGCAGATAGGGGGGGGGGGGCGGGGGTGCATTTTGTCCCCCCCCCCCAGGCCTGGTAGGGTTAACAAATGGATAAATGCACAGACAATAGCGATATTCAATACCGACATGGCAGTGTGGCTAACGTCACAGGACCTAGTAGGGTAGGCATTAGGACGCGCGTTGAACTTTAGGAAATCCCCACAAGTTGAAATGCTGTCCATATTAAGATGGGCACAGCCAAAGTCAGAATCACCAGTGATTTTTTCCACCTAAGTAAGTAAAATTTTCATCAAAAGTAGGTCAGCTCAGAACTTGCTGATAACAGTCCCCTAATGCACCTTCATGCCAATAACCAAGGTTCGAATGTCAACGGTTCTCCTTATTTTACCGACGAAAGGATTCGGGTGGACTGACTGACTAATTACCGAACAATTTGCAAATGAGAGCCTACTTCGTTTGAAAAAACATCTAGATGCTAGTATACATTCTCGCTTATCAAGAGGCACGCATTCGCAGCAGGGGACACAAATCGACATTTGGTGTAGACACATATTCGTAGCAAATCACAGAGCTTTTTTACCTGTTGACATTCATTATTTTGCATCCACAAACAATTTAATTCGATAACATATCGAATTATTTTATATCCGTATACATATGTTTACATCGAATGTTTCAATGCTACATCAAATTAACTTGTATCCCCATTCAAATCATTTAGATACTGTATTGAATCAATTTGTATCCGTATACATATTATTTAGATATAGCATCCCAATATTTAAAGTTTGGTCGGCCACAGAGGACAAAAATCGTTATTTAATGTAGACATATTCTTAGCCAATCACAGAGCTTTTTTGCGTGTTGACATTCATTATTTTGCATCCGCGTACAATTTAATTCGATGTCATATTGAGATCATATATGTCATACATAATTCATTATATATGACATACATAATTCATTATACATGTCATACATAATTCATTCAATCAAGACCACTGGAAATATCTATGACAGTAATCGCTGTATCGAATCGAATCATTTTGTATCCATATACATATTATCTAGATATGGTATCCTTATTTATTTCGATGTAGCATCATATTGAACCAATGGAATCGTCGGAATTAGACACCATAAATCACTTCCGCTCCTATAATCACTAAAGCCAATAGAATCAACTTTCATGAAAAAGTATGCAGAAATTGCTCCCTGACTGTACGAGACATATTTCAGTCTTTCCGTGCTAAAAATGGGAGTTGAAAAATGGCGCCATGTCACATGTGGCCACGAGTGGAATCTGTAATGCACGTTGTCATTGGTTGCTCTGACAGGAAATAAAACATTTTGTGGCGGAAGCGATTACTCCATGTCATACATATTTGATTACTGCATGTCATACCAATTTCCAGTGGTCGTGACTGAATGAATTATGTATGACATATATAATAAATTATGTATGACATGTATAATGAATTATGTATGACATATATGATTTCGATATAGGATCGAACTGATTACGATACAGGATCAAGATGAATACGATACAGGATCAAATACCTTGTACATTACATAAATAGCCATTTTTGTCCTCTGTGGCCAACCACACTTGAAATATTGGGATACTATATCTAAATAATATGTATACGGGTACGAACTTATTCAATACAGTAGCTAAATGATTTGAATGCGGATACAAATTATTTTGATGCAGCATCGAAATATTTGATGCAGTACACCCTTTTCATATCCTTTTCTATTGCAACCAAGGACGGACACGCCCCCAATGTGGAGAAAAATGTCCTAGATGGGCACTCTTAGCGACCCTATATTCTTAATCTCCACACCGGGTCTTTAATGTGATTTATGCTTCCTTTACCCTCATCGATACTGCAGTTTTTTAACTGAACAGAAAACTGCTCTGTCACTGTATAAAACACTTGTTAGTAGTATACAAAGAGCAAACTGAGCCCTATTGACCTCAGAAATTTGCATATGACCTCTGTGACGTCACGCGACAGCCAATCAGAAGCGCGTATTGTGTCACATGGGGTGTGGATGTGGTGGATGGGTGGTGGGTTTAAGATGGCGGCCGGTGTGAGTGAGTGCAAGTGTGGTGGATGGGTGGTGGGTTTAAGATGGCGGCTGTGGTGGATGGGTGGTGGGTTTAAGATGGCGGCTGTGGTGGATGGGTGGTGGGTTTAAGATGGCGGCCGGTGTGAGTGAGTGCAAGTGTGGTGGATGGGTGGTGGGTTTAAGATGGCGGCCGGTGTGAGTGAGTGCAAGTGTGGTGGATGGGTGGTGGGTTTAAGATGGCGGCCGGTGTGAGTGAGTGCAAGTGTGGTGGATGGGTGGTGGGTTTAAGATGGCGGCTTGTAGAAAAACGTATAAAAGGAGGCGATTTTTAGGGAGGTCAGTATTCATTGCACTACCTACCTGACTCACGTGACCAGCCTGCCTGCCTGCCTGCCTGCTTGCCTGCCTGCCTGCTTGCCTACCCGCTTGTATGAGACGAAAGCATGAGACGTGGAGAAGATTTTCCCTGGGACCCAGCAGCACCTCCGGTTGAAGTCTTGCCTGAAGACGAGCGTGTCAGGGACATTTATCGACGTCACTGGGCTACCATACGCCATTGTTTTCACCGTGACCGTCGTCTATTGGACCTGTATAACTATCGACTGCAGGACCTCACGTATTTGTCTACCTATGCCGAGAATATTTTCAAAGATCAGGTGACAGCGTTCAAGTTGAATATCACATTCGGGTACATTTTACGGCACAAGGAGACGGACCAGCTGCGGTATTATTATCCCAGCAATAATACCTATGTGTTTGATCAGCCGTTCACGGTCACGGATGCGATTTCTCTGGAGCCACTCCTCGACCAATTGACTACGTTGGATCCATTGGAATGGGCCCGGTTACAACGCCCCAATACCCAATGGCTTGTGGAAATGGTGACCAACGTCACATTTTTCGTCACGAAAATGAGAGATCATCCTATCGGTGCTCCTGTATTACTACCCTCGTGGTTGCTTCATCGATACGGCCTGTATGCATTAACAGCAGGGAAAAACGGGTCCTACAAAGACCGGAAATGTTTGTTTCGGTGTTTGGCCGTGCATCTGGACGAGTGTGACCCCCAGGGTTGTGACAGAGTGGCCAATGACTATTGGGAACAGTATTTACAGCAGCAAGACTTGGATAAGCGGCCCTTCCGTGGAGTTCCGTTTAAGAATTTGGATGACGTGGAAACACTGTTCAACATCAATATCTTTGTATACCGATTACGATGCGAAGAGGAGGATACATTTGTGGCTGAATTGGTTCGTCGTTCAACAGAACGGTATGCTGCTACGATGAAAGTCAATGTGTTCGACGACAATGGCGTGAGTCATTTTTCGCTGATCTACAATATGAGCCAGTACGCTCAGTCTTTCAGTTGTACCCAATGCCATCGGGTGTTTCACCGTTCCTCCAACTTACATCGCCACGAGAAAATCTGTGACAACAGTGTCAAGCGAGTATATCCGGGTGGTGTGTATCATAATGCGCCTACTATTTTCCAGGAACTGGCCGATGAGGGTGTGATCATACCGGAGGTGGATCGTTATTTTCCCTACCGGGCGTGTTACGATTTTGAGGCCCTGTTGGAGCCCATGGACATGTTTTCAGCGAAAACGCAGTGGACGCAGCGCCATATTCCTCTGAGTGTCAGTATTTCCAGCAACGTACCTGGCTATGACGCTGCACCGGTATGTTTCGTGTCCACGGGGGATTCCCATGAGTTGATCATCCGCATGATGGAGTATTTAGAGGAAGTCAGTGCGGCTAGTACAGAACTATTGGTGTCCAAGTTCCAGCACGTACTGGACCAGCTGGACGATCGGATTCCTATACCGGGTGTAGCGTTTAGTGACGATGAAGAGTCCGAGTCCGAGTCGGAGCCCGAGTGGGAGCCCGAGTCGCAGCCCCTGCAGTCGCGGGATGTGCCTTTACCGAAACCGTATGCGGAGAAATTGAAAGTGCGCTTCCTACAATATCTGGGCCAGTTACCGGTGCTAGGTTTCAATTCGGGACGCTATGATTTGAACATGGTGAAGGAATTTCTTTACCCCTACTTGGCCCAGTCGAATACCCTCAAGTCCGTGATCAAGAAGATCAATAATCATATGGCCCTCACTACCACATCACTGCATTTCCTGGATGTACGGAACTACTTAGCTCCTAATTGTAGCTATGATCAGTGGGTCAAGGCATATAACTGTGCACAAACCAAAGGCAGGTTCCCTTACACGTATATATCAACGCTCGATCGTTTGCAGGAAACACAGTTGCCACCCCGGCACGCCTTCTTTGATGATTTGAAGCAAGTGGAATGTCCGGAAGACACGTACCGGGAACTACAGCAGGTATGGAACGATCAACATATGCACACCTTGCGAGATTTCCTGATATGGTATAATAACCTAGATGTGGTTCCTTTCCTGGAAGCGGCCGAGAAAATGGTGCAACTCTTTCGTCGCCAAATGCACGTCGACATCTTCAAGGAGTGCTTGAGTTTACCGGGTCTGGCGCTTCGCCATCTTTTTCAAGAGTGTGCTACGTACTTCTCGCTGATACAGCAAAAAGATGCAGACATGCATGATTGTCTAAAGCAGAACATTGTCGGCGGACCGAGTCTTATTTTTCACCGTTATCACGAGAAGGACGTCACTACTCTCCCCAGTGGAAAACCCTGTGCTAAGATCATCGGATTCGATGCGAATGCCTTGTACCTGTGGTCGCTGGCCCAACCTATGCCCAGTGGCCATTATACACGTTGGTTGGCGGAAGATCGGCATTTTACACCGCAACGTACACCCTACAAGCATCTGGCTGATCAGTGGTTGGATTGGGAAGCCTATCGACGGGCAATTTATATACGACACCAAACCAACGCCACAGAGAAGCGCATAGGAGATCGTCGACTTCCCGTCGATGGGTTTGCCCTGGTGGGTAGCACACCCACCGTATTCCAATTTTACGGTTGCTATTGGCACGGCCACGAATGCCATTTCAGCGCTGGACGCTTCAACGAACGACGTGGAAAAACACCGGAAGAATTACGGGAAGAAGTGGTGGAGAACGGTGATTATGTGAAAGAGAGAGGATACCATCTGATTGAAATGTGGGAGTGTGAATTTCACACGATGTGCCAGGCCCTGTCCCATTTACGACGTTTCCTAAAAGAGCGCGAGTACCCCTTGAGTCGTCGGCGACTTCTGAGTCTGCCACAGATGTTCGACGCCATTCGTTCGGGGGACCTCTACGGCTTTGTCGAATGTGATTTGCATGTTCCCGACACTCTCAAGCCTCTCTTCGCCCAGTGCCCGCCCATCTTTAAGAACACGCTGGTGGGTCGGGCTGATATTGGGGACACCATGAGGACCTATGCGGAGCAACACGAGTGTTTGCCTCAACCTCGACGGATGTTGATTGGTAGTATGTGGGCCGAGAAAATCTTGCTGGGCACTCCCTTACTGCAGTGGTACATGAACCACGGTTTGGAAATTACCCAAATATATCAAGTGATACAGTACGTACCCGACGCTTGTTTTGCGGAGAATGCCGACATCGTGACGTCGGCCCGTCGTCAAGGTGATGAATACCCGAGTCAGGCCATCATCGGTGAATGTTGGAAGTTGACTGGCAATGGTTATTACGGAAAAACGGTAACGAACCAGGATAAGCACGTCAACGTGAACATTTGTACTACTACCCAAGCCCGCAAAAAAGTGAATTCTCCTCTGTTTCGGTCCGTGGAGGTCATCAATGACGACACCTATGAAGTCACTTCAGCCAAGAAGACTATCCGTTACAACCTACCCCTGCAGATTGGAGGTATGGTATATCAGGTGGCCAAGCTGAGAATGCTGCAGTTTCTGTATGATTTCATGGGTGTGTATTTTAATCCATCAGACTGGCAACTCATGGAGATGGATACGGACTCGGCCTACATGGCCGTCTCTAATGCGGATTGGGAGTCCCTGGTGAAACCGGAGTTACGTACCCAGTATGAAGCGGAACGCGACCAGTGGCTACCTCGACGTGACCATTACCAGTACGATAATCGTACGCCGGGCCTGTTCAAGCTGGAGTGGAGTGGGGATGCTATGATTGGTCTTTCCTCCAAGACGTATTACTGTTACGGAGGAGGAGACCAAAATAAGTTTAGCTGCAAAGGGGTGAGTCGGCGCGATCCCAACATCGACAAAGCCTTGTACTTGAACGTGCTGCAAAGCCAGGCCAGTGCGAGTGGTACTAACCGAGGATTTCGGGTGGTGGATCACCAGATGCGGACGTACATTCAGCAACGAGACGCCTTTACTTTCTTTTACCCGAAACGGAAAGTGTTGGCCGACGGTGTGAGCACCACTTACTTGGACTTGTGAACAATGTCGAACTTTAACTGTTGATACACAAATGTAAAAGTCAGGATGGCCGAGTGGTCTAAGGCGCCGGTATTAAGTGCTGGTCGGCATTGCCGTACGTAGGTTCGAATCCTACTCCTGACATAACTTTTTTGTACCTTAATCCTACCACCACCACTACTACTATTATATTTGTATCTATTCTATACCTTCTTGTGGACTTAAATAAAAAAAAAAAGAAGTCAAATCCCCATCATTTTTTGTGTTTTTTCATCAATTTTTATTCAACATCAATGAACGTCAGAACAACAACGTCATAACAATAATGTGATAATAATAAAAACAAGTGGCCTGCGCCCGCAGTGCATTTTTAAGTTAACCAGAGAAATGGAGCATGCACATTAAAACGAGAGGCCGTCCAGTCATAGACCAGGACATCACGGTCTTCGGCTTGACAATAATCATCAAACATGTGTACGATGGTTGACATAGAATGTCCTCTACTCCGGTGAGTGAGATAAAACACACAGTACTGGCCGGACACACTACTCAAGGGTCCTTGTAATCTTTGAGTATTCCAACGCCACATTGTAGTAGAGACGTCCATGAATTTCACCAAATCGGCATGTAGGGGTGCAAGCCCGTAGGAATCAAAGTAGTCGCCTTGGCCTAGGGTGTCCACGTACACACCTACCCAATGTTCACCGGGTTGACACCCCGGGTCTGTATTCAGGATGTAGGCTGCTGGGGTGGTGGAGTGGGTGGGAAACACATTGCGTGGAAACACACCTCGAAAGGGGATCTTCGGATCTCGCTGCAGTATACCCATCAGCTGTTCTGTATCCATGACTCTAGTTGGCGTAGTCACACAGCACGTTTCTTTGCTGATCCACGCTGATGACGATCAAACTCGGCGTAGCAAATCACGTTAATGGTCTGGGCTAGAGCGGTGGTGAAACGCAGTTCCAACCGTAGGTTTCCTTTCTTCAGCAAGGCCAGTTGATGATCGTGTTCCAAGGTGGGAGTGAGGTCAAAGGCGAACAAAGTGTACCCCTTGCTAAAGTCTCGTCGAGTGATGGTATTTCCTTCGTCCTGGTTGTTTTGTCCTGTGGCTGTAAACAGGTTCAGGTAGCTGCGCACATAGTTTTGGTTACCAAAATCCGGTTGTAAGGGGCGGGTTGGAATTTGATGGCCAGCCACGTGCAGTGCCAAAAAGTTCAGGTTGAAATGTTGAAAGGCGAACGGATTCTCATCCCACGCGCCATTGAAAGCGGTGTTGGCCACACACGCTATGGTAATACGTTTAGGGAGATCCCCTAAAAATAAATTTTCACGATTGGCCATCATCGTACCGCCTGGCACAGAGAACACCTTGGTCTGTACGCGTCGGATGGGGTACAGGGCTGGTTTTTTCGATAAGGCTTCCATGTGACTCACCAACACACCCTGTTGCAAATCTACCGTACGCACAAACAGGGCTGCATCTTCTAGGATCTTGTAATTGGGGGCCCCTCCACCGGTCATCAAGGCGAACGCAGGTGTGGAACGGATCAACTTGATCTTGATGGATACACCGTTCATCATGTAGCGGTCTTGCAGGAACAGATCGGCGTGGAGTCGTCTCATCATATCGACGGACTTGCTATCGGCTGTTAAGTTTTTGCGGTTGGTCAATCCATTATTGGCAGCCAGCACGCTATTCATGGAGCCGGGTGTATCCTTGTAGTGCAGCGCGGCTTGCAAGTGGGATTTTTTGGCATCTGCACCGTACGACAACAGCGTCTCCATGTAGGCTCGGTACGGGTACGTATTGGTGGACGTACTGATGAGTTTATCGCTCAGACTCATATCCACCTGTTGGAACAAGGAGTGCAGCCAAAGATTCACTGGGCCTACTACTGCATCGTCCGCTACGTTGCCCCCGGCAGCGTCCACTATTTTGGCTTTCACGAACCAGTAGGTGTGGGCTAAATCCAGGTATCTTTGTTTTCAATGGTAAATTCCACAGGGCCCGTCCCCGTCAGGCTAGCCAGGGGTCGATGTTCTACCCAACGGCCTTCTGCTACACTGGTTTGGGTGGGTGGAATAGTCCACAAATCCAATTCACTGTTGGTAGACGGACACGACTCGGAGTGAATGAATGCCATTATGCGAAGATGTCTCTCCTACTACTCTTTTTCTTCTTCTTGTGGGTCTTAGTCCTCCGGGGTGTGCGTCGTCGGTGTGTTGGCCGTCGAATGACTCTTCGCTGTGTCCGGGGTTGTCTTTTAAGGGCTTTGGCGATTAAGACGCTACCGGCTTCTTTAGCCCGTCGTTTCAAGGCTTGTCGGGGTGCTGTGCCTCCCATCACATCACCAGCCACGCGCAATCCACTGCGTACCGCTTGTTTGCCTACCGCTTTTACACCCCGTGTCACCAAGGGTAAGAACGTTTTCACAATGCTGCCCAGTATGTTTCCCAATCCGTGACCTCGTTGCATGCGTGCACCGCTAAAGATGGGCAAGCCTCTCCCCGTTTGTTTCTTGTAGTAGTCGGCATAGCTGGGTGTATGACACTGGTAAGGCACGTACATTATACGAAGTGAGGAGAACGGGCTTGTCGGAAATGAAGTGTCAGCACCACTTTTCCTCGTTCGAATGGCACCGGGTGTCCCGTGTCATCTCTTATATCTGCCGTGATCGTGTTGATATCGGTATGTCGTACGGGCAGGTAGAGTATATGGTTGAAACTCTGGTTGACTTGATCGCCATACGACTTGCTAATGGGCACCACCCGTAACAGAGGTGTGTTCACATCACCCACAATATGGTTGTCCACTGCGTCCGAGTAGACGTAGAGTGCGTACATGCCTACTTTCATATCCATCACATCGTCACCGTTGTCGGTGGTGGGCCCCGGGTACACTCTGAAAGGCAGACCTAATATTTGCTGTAGTGTAGGACTGAGTGTCACAGCCACGTTAGGGCTCAGCAGGATACAGGCCTTGTCGTTGTGTGGGTTGACAGTCAAGATTATGTGATTCTTGAAAGGGTAGACTTGCAGGGGTTTTGATTTATTCGTGGCCTCCCGTAGAGACTTGTACTCCAACAAGGACATCAGACCCTCTATGAACTTCTGGGGCGTATCGTATTGGCCTTCGGGGAGAATGAGTTTGGTGACTTTGCCTTCGTACGTCACTTCGTACCATACTTCTTGATCTCGTACGTTGTACCACGAGTAAGGGTACTGAATATCTACCAGTCCACATTCCCACCGACCCGGTAAATGTAACGGTTGTGGTAATTGAGTGACATACTTGGCCAAGGTGTTGTCAGGAAACACATCGAGTGAACTATTACTGGGCAACGTCAGGTAAAACATGACGACTGAGTTGTTCTGGCTTCTGCACCGGGTTTTTATAGGGGGTCATCCTCCCCCTTAGTAAGGCACCCCTTAGTAAGGGTCCCAGTAAGGTCCCCAGGTCTTGGGCTGTTTACCTCGGCGTCGTGATGGTCGCGGTGACTTAGCTCTGGGGGAGATTTGCAGGGGATGGCGTGGTAAAAGAGGTGACGAAGTAGGTGCCCGCCGTGAGGGTGTTTTGGGCGGCGTCTGCGGTTGCCATTCACGTTCCCAGGTAGGGGGAAGTCGAGAGGGTGCTTGCATCCACTTCCAGCGTTCACGATTTCCTACCAATTCTTGAGGAGTGTGTGTGTCTTTTAATCCCTGAGCAAAGGCTTCCCAGCCCGGTGGATTAGAGTGTTTGCGAGAACGTACCATATCGTTGATTAAATCCGTCATATGAGATCCCGGCACCACTTGGTTTCGAATCAGTATTTTTCCGTCAGCGTTCCAACCCATATCGGCATTCTGTTTCACCCGGTCCAACAATAAACG
>JAVTVY010047689.1:0-22750 GCA_036873755.1 Hanleya hanleyi | reverse complement strand
ATCAGTTCATGTATCCAGCTTAAAAGATCAACGACCGCCTCTTACTCGGATGTCCTACCTCTCACCGGGTTGGATTATATAACAGTTTCCTGTGACGTACTGTCATATTGCTCATAGAGAAATACCTACATGTGACGGTCCGTCATATATGAATGTCCGCTTGCTATGATTTAACCCAGCCCGGACACTGACATCCGAAAAAGATGATTGGGATATCAGAGCCCGCCTTAGGTAAAGCATTGGAGACAGGACACTGGTCTCTGAGGACCACCGTTTCTTTCACACCGGTACCACTACCCAAACAACTGGAACCTGCACTAACAACCTGCCTGAGCAGCCCTCAAGATACCGAACAGACGCCTATTTATATCATAAACGGCGAGTATACAGACAGAGAGTTAAAGACATCATCTTGAATATCACAAGCGCCACCCCTGATGAGAACTTGCGTGTGATGTGACTGATAACAGTACACCGAAAAAGTTCGAAACATGTGCCTGATGCGGACTATGCGGGCAATATTGGATCGTTTCAACTTCAGTATTTTCTATTTATATCATTTTTATATGGATTTTCACCCACGACTTCAGGTATCAGACATGTGTCGGGTCGGAGCATCGAGGAAGTGGGTATGCTACTGGGTCTATCTTATTCAACACAAGATAATCTCTCATGTAAGTGATTAACCGATCTTCGAAATAAAATAAGTGAGAATCCAAGTGAATCACAACTAGTTAGAGATACGGATACGATTAAGAAGGAATTAGATATACACCCCCTCTCAGAAACAAGAGGGCACAAGTTTGGTCAAAAGTCAAATGAATTAAGGAATTGAAATACAGTATTTTTTAATCCATTGAAACTTGAGGACAGTAAAAAAAACCAGTAAATAGACTGAATCAAGACGATGTCAATACAATGAGAAGTTAACAGAAAAATAGTCCGAGTTTAAGAGAGAATACGAAAGTAAGTACCCACTATTTGCTGAAAATTTAACGGTTCCAAATTTAGATGAAACTGATAAAAACAGTTAAGGAGGTAACAGCTGCACTGAAACGGTTGAAATATAGTTCCTCTCTTGGGATTAACGGTTTAACGATGGAGCTTTATAGGGTATTTTGGAGTAAGATAAAACATTCAGTAATCGGCTCGTAAAAAGGAAGACATTTTACTAAGGGAGAGTTTTCGGTCTCACGAAAAGTGGGTTAGTTACGTTATTATTGTTATATTATTCCCTCTCTGTTCGATTGCTTTATAGTATGGCATAAAATGGAAGTAATTTTGTTATTATATCAAGGTGATAGGAAGGAAATGGATGAGCTTGGAAACTGTAGACCAATTACATTAACAAACATATATTATGAATTATTAGCAAAGAGACCTGCGATCGTGTTACAATGTGTAATAACGACTTTGATTTAACCCTTTCTATGCCGATAGAATCCACAATTGCCTGTCATTGGCATACCTAAATAGGAACATTTCTAGCGAAATATTTTCACCATATTACATCTTGTTTATTGCTCTCAATATCGTCTTTGACACTGGATAGCCGATGATAAGCATATCTTTGCTTCATTCATGTTCACGACAGAATTGATACCAGGTTGGGACTGTCCAAACTACCGGTGAAGAGGGAGTTAATGAAGTTCAAGTTGGATACATAAAGAATGGCGACAGTTATCAGACAGATAGATGATATCTGTAAATATTCACATAAAAACAACCAGTCTGGCAATCTTGTAGCTGTAGACTATACAAAAGGGGTTCTATACTATTTCTAAAGCATATACGGTTTTGGAGATAAGTTTGTTTGATGGATAGAGATTTTGAATGCAGATAGAAGCAAGTTGTGTGAATAGTTGTGGGTGGTTATCCCAGTGATTCACTATTACCAGCGTCATCCAGCGCTTGTGTTTATTTTAGCTCTTTAAGTGAGGTCAATATATAAAAACAAACCCTGGAAATAAAAGATATAGTCATTAATTCCTAAAAGCTGTGTTTGTCACAATATGCAGATGACAAAACTCTGTGTTTGAATTATGGATATGATCTTTTAGAATTATTGTCTTTTATGGAACAGCTTTCTGTGTTTTTCGGTCTTCAGATAAATAAAACAAAGACAAAGCGGATGTGATGAGGATATATGCCATATTATAAAATATTTACAGGAGGAATAAAACTCATGATCAACTAAAAATACTGGGTGTGATATTCAGCAGCTCACAAAGAACGGATGATACTGTGAATACTTGGAATTAAAGAACTGAGAATATGAAGAAAATTATATTGTAACCTGGAACGAACGGAATTTGTCAATTATGAGTAAAACTCAAATAGTGAAAATGATTTTAGCCCTTTCTGGTCTGGGGCCAAACTTTTCACGACAGCTCCGAACCAGAGAGCTGGAACTTTCTGACTTTTCCACGAATATTATTGGTGTCATCTCTTAGAGACCCCAAATCGCCCAGGCCTCGCAGGTTTCATATCATAATGTATTCATATTATGCAGTTTGTCACTATGCCGGAAAAAATATATATATATAAAAAAACACTTTACTACATGTATTTAGATTCGTTTGGACAAAAAATGAATCATAACCAAAAAATGCTGAAAATGTGAAAACATCAGTCTTGTGTAATGACTATGAGCATGGTGGTTTGAAAATGACTGACTTGACTGAAGTGTGTACAGCTCATACTCTGATTTGGGTGAGCAGTGTGTGTTGCAAGGAATCTCCAACTTGGAAAACTTTGTCTCTATCTTCCTACTCGGGTTTAGGGATCAATCACACTGTAACCGAAAGCTGTATTTTGCCACGTAAATTCAAAGGTTTCGGAATAAAATATCGATAATTTGGAAATAAGCCTTACTGACGTGACTCGTGTATAATTTCCGTCAGCATCAGATACTATGGAATAATAGTCATTTATTATGTAATGGGAAAATATTATATTTTGAAAATTGGGTCAGATGTAGAATAATTAGAGTCAAAGATAAAGTCATGAATAACCGTCTGTTATCATGATGAGATTTGTGAAAGAATAGGCAGATCAGCATTAAACGACATATATGGCAGTCAGTGATGCTATTCCTAAGTCGTGGCTTATAAACTGTGACCACGTTGTAACAGAAAAAAACATCGTTTTGTTTAGGGGAATACAGGTAAGTGGCATGAAATGCAAGGCATTTACGGATATAATAACTGAACCTATCAAAAAAGAGAAAGATTATTGTACACAAATTTGACTCAGAAAATTCTCAATTGAACTTGATAAAACAGTTTGGAATATGGCTGATTTTTATACAAGGCAGTAAGACTAAATGTCCTCCAACTGAAAACCTTGCATAACATTTACTCTAATAATAGTCTGCTACAAAAGACTAGGATGTAGGATAATTGAAGATGTAAATACTGTGATGTAACTGATTATATGGAGCACTTCTTTTATGATTATAAAGAGGTTTTCTGCCTTATGGCAATATATAAATAAGCTTAAAGGTACAAACAGAGGCACCTTTTGGTTTTACAGATCTAAATCTATCAGCAAATGACCAAATGTCTTTTAACCACACAATTTTATTAGCATACATTCGTATTAGGAAATTCAAATACAGTTAAAAAAGGAGCCACGGAATATTATGATATTATTTGAAAATGAAGCAAGAGTAAGGAAACTGTGAAATTGAGCTCACAAAGTAAGCAATGAATATATTTAGTAGCTTAGGTGAATTTGTGAAGACTTTTAAGGATCAAATTAAACTACCACGATTAGTGTTTTTATCGGCAAATTTCGGTAGTTTAACATCCGGCTTAAGAACTTCAGATGACATAGGGCCTCAACGTCACAAAACAATGTTGCAGAAACTTATAAAACAGGGCTATACCACCAAGCGCCTCCACTCAAAGTTTCTCCAATTTTTGCATGCTGATAGCAAAATACGAGCGTAGCGTGCAAGATCTATGGCGTTACGTTTCGTAACTTGTGTCTAATTCCGCTTAACCCGAGGCTAGGGGCCGTATGAACCCATGTACTTCAAGATCCTCATGGTGCTCATATGAACAGTCACAATCAAAGCGTGACTTAGATACATCATTCTCTAGATGCCGACTTTACAACGAATACTATAGATTAAGAATACTGATCAGCGATACGGATTTGATATCTAATACGGATTTGATATCTAATACTGTTATATGGAATATGGAATAGGTCTTTGGATTATGGACGCGGATATTCTTTAATGGACGTCGGCTGAATTATGCATAACGGACCAGACGCTTGTAATCCTCCAAGATATACGAAAGGGTCCCGTGATTGACCTGAATTGACGTTCTGTACACCCCAGGTCAAGGAAAGAATTAAGGGCCTCCGCTCCCCAGAGAGATTGTCTAAGAGCCGACCGACGTAGGCACCTGTTGGTGTTTCCGGTTGCAAAAATAAATGGGACCCCACCGGTTAGGTCCAAGACCCAAACGTCATCACATGAGTGAAATATTGTTCAGAGCGACGTTAAATCGTATTCAGTCACACACTCATAAACGAAGCGCATAGTCACGCGCTGAAATGCACAGCAACATGCAGTCACAGTGAATTGTAGATTTTCAACAGAAAATCACTTTCTGTATGCTATTCCGAAGATGAAAATCTATAACAGATTATAGTAGACGCCTATGTGAAGGTGCTGTTTTTGAAAACGTCAAATAAGTGGTCGCTGATCAATTTTCAGCAATAGAATCTGTACTATACTAAAATAGTCTGATCTCCAACTAACGAAAATACTGTTAAGTCTCTCATTAATTAAACCACGGAACATCCCCCAAAGGCCCTCAAACGATTGATACGATTCTCTGTAACATGCTGCATCAGGTATCATCTATACATGCTATCAGTACACTGTTGCCACACTCGAGAGCAAAGAGGACCACAAATCCCATTTAAGAGGACTTTGAATATAATGTCACCGATTTATGTTTTTATCTCGAAATGCCATAATTAGTATTGGTGCCTAGCAACACTCAAATCAATACAGAGTTAAAATATTCCCCGATAAAATGCTTCATCCATCCACCCGAATTCTCACGTATGTCTTGTCTCGTCAAAGCCCAACCCCATATATGGAAAACTGTCTGTGCTAATCGCTCAGACTTCTAGATTCGGGCCAACTCGGTTCGGGGCGATTCTACTCGAAGCTGTTCCTTTTGATCTGCTAACGTTTTCTTCATCCTCAAAAAATGGAAACGCGTTGCTTTTCCAGTTCTTGCCCGAACTGCTGGCCCCTAATAAAAATGTGAAAGGCCGGCCAAAAATGGGGAGAAGTGGAGTGGGGGTGGGGGGGGGTCGCGGTCTAACACGAGGAGAGAAAAAATAGCCTTCCAATTCGTCTTTGTTTACCGGATTATTATTATTTTCACAAGCCTAAATGGGCTCTCAACCGAGAAAAAATATGGCTCTACTTCTGACAACAGATGCTGAAGAATTGTGCCCCGCCTAGCAACACTCAAATCAATATAGAGCTAAAATATTCCCCGATAAAACGCCCCTCCCCAAGGACTAGATTTCAAGATACCGAATTCATCGACTAAATTACTCAATTATTATTTCGTTGGCAATTATCCGATTGTGGTACGTCCGGTGATAATGTGGGCATTACATTACATTACATCAACCCTATCTGGAAATGGAAAAATAATCCAAAATGACCGCTTTAATGACCAATCTAGGTAAACCAAGATGGTAAATCAGGGGAATACCATCTAGACGTAACGCTATGAAAACTTCGTGCGAAATGTTCGCGGATATTCTACGAGATCCCATAATGAGCCAATCACGACCATTTCTGACTTTTCTCTCTGACATGATTGATGTTTACTTCACGGAGATTAACATCTTCGCGCGGCACAATCTTTTGATATTTTCTACCCCCTAGCAAAGCCAGACCTTTCGGCGGGAGTAAACTCCTTGTATACATGCCAAATTTGGATACTGTTTCCCGATTATGTTTATATATTAGTCCACGTGCTACCGTGTGAAATTACTGTGAGCGTGATTTCAACAAGCTATAACCACCCCCCATAATTCCCCCTCGGTCCTGGTAGGGTCAACGGTATACTTCGGAATGGGCGAATAAACGCACAAAAACAATATATTCTATAGGAACAGTGTATTCCGCTGTGGTCATGTGACCACTCACAATCGATTCTGTTTAGAAACTGCGCAGTGATAGCCGTACGTGCACTCTATCGCCTTGATAGGTTTCTTGTTCATTTAAATCACTCAAACTCAGCTGCGCCACCTTCTAATAGAAGTTACAAAAAACATACTTGGTATTGAAAACTGCTTATTCCGTTGCCCCAAAATCCATATCCGGTTGTTCGAAACCCTTGATTGAAGTACCATTTTCAGTAGTCCAGAGACATTTAGTTTAAAGTACCACCTCATGGTACTTTAAACTAAATGTCTTTGAACTACCAATATCGTTAGTTTGAACTTCGAAATAGGCTACTTATCTACCAAAAGCGGTAGATAGATCTAATTTTCTTCTTACATTGCAATATCTAACGTTGCTCTAAGTTAAATTATTTATCACCAAATTTCAAAACTTTTGTGTTAAGGAGCTTTGTGTTCTTTGTCGAACGAGTTTCTTCAAACATTTTTGGACAATTTAAAATCGTCAAATTTTGCAAATGATTCAGCAAATATGAAAAGGCGATATAGGTAAGTGACAATGTGAGAATTGTAATCCTCTGTCATGTCGTAGAATGGTCATTAGAGTAACCCTTAAAAATAAAGTGGTATAGTTGCGATAGGATGTCCCATTTCGGCAGAATATTATTTTCTTTATCAAGAGAAATTGGATACATAAACGTCCTGGCATTAGATACCTATATACTGACTATCCAAGCAAGTCAATGTCTATTAAAATTGGTCCCCATTGGAATACCTATGCTGTTGTCAAAGGACTACTTTTGATAATATCAGAAGTAGTTTTCATCCACTTCTGATAATATGTATTTCCGTACGTTAGGAGCACTGGGTGAAATGTGCCAGTTTCCGAATTCGGAAACAGGGCGGAAACTGGGTGGAAACAACCGGATTCCATCCAGTTTCCGCTCAGTTTCCGCATAGTTTCCAAATTGTAAACTGGATAGATACAAGATGGAAACTGCACGGAAACCATGGAGCACCCCAAGCGGAAACTGAGCGGAACCCAGGATTCCGGAGGTGCGGAATAGTGAACGTGTTACACTTTCCAAGCTGTTTCCGCCAAGATTCCGCAGCGGAAATTATGCGGAATCTGGGCCGGAAACAGGATTGAAACCGGTTGGAAACTGTAACACTCTGCTGGTTTCCGCACTGGAAACAGCGCGGAAACTGGCTGGAAATATGAAAAATCCAAATACAGCTGTGCGGAAAATAAGCGGAAACAGGTTGGAAACAGACCGCCCTTAAAAGGTTTCCAACCAGTTTCCGCCTACTTTCCGACTAAGTTTCCAAATTGTAAACTGGACAGAAACAAGACAGAAACTGGGCGGAAACCATGGAGCAAGCCAAGCGGAAACTGAGCGGAGCCCAGGATTCCGGAGGTGCGGAATAGTGGACGTGTTACAGTTTCCAAGCTGTTTCCGCCAAGATTCCGCAGCGGAAATTATGCGGAATCTGGGCCGGAAACAGGATTGAAACCGGTTGGAAACTGTAACAATCTGCTGGTTTCCGCACTGGAAACAGCGCGGAAACTGGCTGGAAATATGAAAAATCCAAATACAGCTGTGCGGAAAATAAGCGGAAACAGGTTGGAAACAGACCGGCCTTAAAAGGTTTCCAACCAGTTTCCGCCTACTTTCCGACTAAGTTTCCAAATTGTAAACTGGACAGAAACAAGACAGAAACTGGGCGGAAACCATGGAGCAAGCCAAGCGGAAACTGAGCGGAACCCAGGATTCCGAAGGTGCGGAATAGTGAACGTGTTACACTTTCCAAGCTGTTTCCGCCAAGATTCCGCAGCGGAAATTATGCGGAATCTGGGCCGGAAACAGGATTGAAACCGGTTGGAAACTGTAACACTCTGCTGGTTCCCGCACTGGAAACAGCGCGGAAACTGGCTGGAAATATGAAAAATCCAAATACAGCTGTGCGGAAAATAAACGGAAACAGGTTGGAAACAGACCGTCCTTAAAAGGTTTCTAACCAGTTTCCGCCTACTTTCCGACCAAGTTTCCAATTTGTAAACTGGACAGAAACTGGGCGGAAACCATGGAGCATGCCAAGCGGAAACTGAGCGGAACCCAGGATTCCGGAGGTGCGGAATAGTGGACGTGTTACAGTTTCCAAGCTGTTTCCGCCAAGATTCCACAGCGGAAATTATGCGGAATCTGGGCCGGAAACAGGATTGAAACACGTTGGAAACTGTAACACTCTGCTGGTTTCCGCAGTGGAAACAGCGCGGAAACTGGCTGGAAATATGAAAAATCCAAATACAGCTGTGCGGAAAATAAACGGAAACAGGTTGGAAACAGACCGTCCTTAAAAGGTTTCCAACCAGTTTCCGCCTACTTTCCGACTAAGTTTCCAAATTGTAAACTGGACAGAAACAAGACAGAAACTGGGCGGAAACCATGGAGCAAGCCAAGCGGAAATTGAGCGGAACCCAGGATTCCGGAGGTGCGGAATAATGAACGTGTTACACTTTCCAAGCTGTTTCCGCCAAGACTCCGCAGCGGAAATTATGCGGAATCTGGGCCGGAAACAGGATTGAAACCGGTTGGAAACTGTAACACTCTGCTGGTTTCCACACTGGAAACAGCGCGGAAACTGGCTGGAAATATGAAAAATCCAAATACAGCTGTGCGGAAAATAAGCGGAAACAGGTTGGAAACAGACCGTCCTTAAAAGGTTTCCAACCAGTTTCCGTCTACTTTCCGACTAAGTTTCCAAATTGTAAACTGGACAGAAACAAGACAGAAACTGGGCGGAAACCATGGAGCAAGCCAAGCGGAAACTGAGCGGAACCCAGGATTCCGGAGGTGCGGAATAGTGGACGAGTTACAGTTCCCAAGCTGTTTCCGCCAAGATTCCGCAGCGGAAATTATGTGGAAAGTGGGCCGGAAACAAGATTGAAACTGGCTGAAAACTGTAACACTCTCTTGGTTTCCGCAATAGAAACAGAGCGGGTTTCTATCCAGTTTCCGTGCCCTTTTCTGCATAAAAAATTAACTGGATTACAGGCGGAAATGGAGTGGAAAGTAACGGAAGATTATTATATTCAACTTATGTTAGTTTATACAAAAGAAAAGTCAGTGGTAAAATGTTCAATATATATTTACATTCAGATTGGTATACAGTTCTTTGATCCTGAAATATCAGTGCATTGGAGAATAAGATGTCAAACCAACAAGTTAACAATGGATGATTCTGGCGCCATTCTACTCTATGTAAACACATTAAACCAAATACTTTAATAAAACAGTCCATGAACAAGTGTAATTTTCAGTCCATCAAACGCAACATGGATGTAACATGAAACGGTGGTACCCTTAAGCTTTGTTAACTTGTTGGTTGCCACAGTTTACATGTAGGACATACATGTATCAAGAACAAACTTCCTGAAGGCGGGGTAAATAGTTGACGTACAAGATCTGGGTGACAGACCTATCTCATTACACAGCTGATAAGAAAGATTTTTTTAGTTACTAATTGCAGGTAAACCACTGTAATTGTATACACAACTGCAATTCAACATACACAATCCATCTCTGTTCGTAGGTTATTCCAGTTTCATATTTCTACAACCTCGCCACCAGGGGTCACTTCCGTCGCAGAAAAATGGTCGCACTTCATCTGACCCCTGGTAACACGGTCGTTCGATTTGCCAAGATTCTTGGTCCCGTGATCCTTTGCGAAATGTCAAACAACAACAACACCGACATAACGTCATAATTGAAAATTAATCGCAACAATACAAACAGACGACGTCACATCTCAAACGCGTCCCTAAGACCTGTGTGACGTCGGGTCTCATGCAGGATCTCCACAGATACGTCTACGTTATGTTCCATGTTCTATGCGTTCGTGCATTATCCAATGGGAAGCTGTAATGCTGACCGTGCAACCAGAGTCTGTAGGGAGAACAGGACCAGATGACTCTGGATTCGAGATTGATATTTCTAGTGGTCCTTTCACTTTGTAATATTTTCCCGTGTTCACTGAAGTCCAAGTAATCATTTTCACTTCACTTGGAGCAACTGGCACCTGCAGGATAACATCAGGGTAAACAGATGTCAGGATCACCAAGGGGAATGTTACTTGCTCGTCTTATTCTGTACTTCTCAACAACATTCTGTAAAAATCAAAAGTTTTATTAAGGTTAGTCAGAGTGAAAACTAAATCGAAATGGTCTATAAGGCCAGGCTATGCAATACTGGTAATTCATGAGGAAGTGGATGGGAAAGTTGATATCATATTCTTGCTGTCAGGCCTAGGCTTCTAATAAAGCTCTGCAAATGACAAGATATATCCAGAACTCATATCGGTAACTAACTAAGCCAGTGTATCGATCTTTAGGATCGATACACTGGCTCGCGAGGATGTGTATCAATGGACACAAACAACATCATGATTTTTAACAATTTCATGATTTTGGGGGTCAGAGTGACCTACATTTTGGTATGTGACACATCGTGTCCCCCTCATGTATCTACTGACACAAAAAAACAGTTATTTTTAATAATTTCCTGATTTTGGGGTCAGTGACCTATGACCTTCGTCCTTGACCTGGACTCATAATTGAAAATTAATCGCAACAATACAAACAGACGACGTCATTTCTCAAACGTGTCTCTAAGACCTGTGTGACGTCGGGTCACATGCAGGATCTCCACAGATACGTCTACGTTATGTTCCACGTTCTATGCGTTCATGCATTATCCAATGGGAAGCTGTAATGCTGACCGTGCAACCAGAGTCTGTAGGGAGAACAGGACCGAATGACTCTGGATTCGAGATTGATATTTCTAGTGGTCCTTTCACTTATATTTTCCCGTGTTCACTGAAGTCCAAGTAATCATTTTCACTTCACTTGGAGCACTGACCTTTGACCTCGACCTACATTTTGTATGCAACGTATCGTCCCCCCCCTAATCCACTCACCAAAAATTAGAACTGTAGACAGAAAAATGTCAATGATTAATGATTTCCTGATTTTAGGCAACAGTGACCTTTGACCTCTGACCTCGACCTCAATTTTGGTACGTGACACATCGTCCCCAACTAGCGTATCCACTCACAAAAAATTGCAACTGTGGATAGAAAATGTTCACAGATATAGACCGGACACGAACATTTCAGTGATTTCCTGTTTTATATGCCAGTGACCTTTTGCAAAGGAAAAGAGTCATCCTGTGTTTTTTTCTCATTGAAAGGACACCTGACTGGGTATCATTCATCTGATTTCTGCTAGTGTTTTCTTTTCTATTAAAGACGCAAAAATAGAGATGTCCAATACAAATGTTTAGCAGGTTTTGAATTTACATATAAATGTTACTTGCCATGCTTGTAGCATCAGTCTGTCAGTAATACCTGGCTGAAAAACACTCCATGGATGTACCACCTCTTCATTTCTCCACCACATTCCTAAAATACGAAATGAAAAAAGGAATATACATTCATGTATGTTGTGCAGATAATCTACCACATATAAACATGGCAAGCCTGAGAGTGATCATCTGACATGATCTCCAATCATCAATGGCAAATGTATGTGACGACCAATATCAACAGTATATACTCTGTCAGCAGTGTTTATAAGCTGTGTTGTGTTCCTGGAATCCTAGCCTGCTTTACAAACTGCTCAAAACTTTATACATGATCATGGGTCTATTCCACACTGGTAAATTTCAACTTTCTTTTCAATAAATAATTAAACCAGAAAGATTAAGAAAATGAAGAAAAAAAATACTTATCAATATCGGTTTACCCAGTGATGTTAACGGATGCATGAGCTGTAATGGCACTGCTGCACCAGTGAAACATGGAACAGTTCCTGGAGCCGACTAGGATCATCTGAAATTAATATTACACATGTGTCACATACATTTTACTTTCACTACACGAGGCCAAATTATGCAGGAGGCAAGCTACATACCGGTATTAAAAAATATATTCTGACAAGATCAGAGATTATGGAATAATTCTAAAGTCTAAAGAATAATTTACTATTTGCATATATTGCATACATCATATCTTTTAGATATTCCAGCCCAAAGTCTTTGACAATAATATCCCATTTGGGATACAAGGAGATCTCCCATTTGGGTTACACATAAGTATCTTTAGCTATAATATCAAAATACGAAGCTGCGCATCTGAAAACCCCTCGGCTCTGGGCGCCAGCCATTCATAATGTATTCAATTTGAAGCAAGACTTCAGGAACACCAAGCAGTCAAGTGACAAATATACACATTATGAAAAATTTTGCCATTAGAAATGGCCTTGAATGTTTCCGTCCAATCAGAGAAACCAGTATTCATTACATAAGTCTATACCAAATTTTACATTTCGCATGAATTAAAGATGGCCGCCCATCCTTCCCACCACTCAGAGAAACTGATGTGGTTATTCATTGCAAGTCTCTTGATACATGGATGCTGTATACCAAGTTTCATATAGAACACTGAAATGGTATCAAAGATATACATCATTAAAGATTTTGCATAAATTAAAGATGGCCACCAAGGTTTCCGCCCAATCAGAAACGCCAGAACTGTCATTTGTCGTAAGTCTATTGATGCATCGATGATATATACCAAATTTTACATCGAGCACTCGAACGGTATCAGAGATAGAGATCATTAATGATTTCGCATAAATTAAAGATGGCTGCCCATCCTTCCCGCCACTCAGAGGAACTGATGTGGTTATACATTGCAGATTTCTTGATACATCGATTCTGTATACGACGTTTCGTATAGAACACTTGAATGGTATCAGAGATATATATCATTAAAGATTTTGCATAAATTAAAGATGGCCGCCAAGGTTTTCACCGAATCAGGGAAACTGGTTTGGTCATTCCTTTAAAGTTTCTTTATGCATCAATGATCTATACCAAGTTTCACACTGAACAGAGAAATGGTACCTAAGATAGACAAGATTAATGATTTCGCATAAATTAAATATGGCCGCCAAAGTTTCCAACCAATAGGGTTCTGGGTCATGAGCATATGGATGTGCAGTGCAAATTTTGTGTGCCTAGCGTAAGTCGTTCTAAAGATATCTTGGTAACAAGAAAGCTGTGATGGTTTCGCATAAATTAAAGATGGCCGCCAAAGTTTCCAACCAATCAGGTCCAGATTCAATTGGGTTTTGGGTCACGAGCATACGGATATGCACTGCAAGTATGGTGTGCCTAGGGTAAGTCGTTCTAAAGATATCTTGGTAACGAGAAAGGTGTGACGGACAGACGGACGGACGTACATGACGACGACAATACCCTTCGGCAAATTTTGGCCGAGGGGTAATAAACTGATGTTCACTCATGATCGGTAAATTTGCAAAACCAAGGGTATATAAGGCCTGCTAGTTTCACCATGAAATGTATTTTGTGTGGCAAATGTTGATGGGAGTTGTGTTCGGTTGTGGAAAAGAAATCCAAGATGACAGGCATCTTGGATTTCAATGAATGCTCAGTGAAATCAATACCAACTGCTGTCTCGCTGGTGTAAAGTCAGTCCCCAAGTTTCAAATCGCTCGGTTGAATTGTTATCACAGCATGGGTGGGATGGACAGAAGGATGGAAATTAGCTACATCACACTGTAGCTGGTTATCAGGAAATAGATGAAAATATTTAACCTCCAGTACAGGAATACAAATGTGACAGAATTGCAGGTATAGGCCTACCTGAAATTCACGGCAACAAGAAAAGCTACTGATTTGCAGGACAGCTGTGGAAAGTAATGCCACCCAATGTTTTTTTTTTTCATTTTGCAGAATAAATTTCACCGAATGTCATTTGAAGCCATGTTTCATTTTTGAAATATTTAAGTGGCTAATTTGAATGATTAGTCGCATAAAACGAAGCAATACGTTGCCGTGAAAATCATGGAATAATGAAGCAATGAATGTTGTTGAAAGATTCATGCAGTCCGGCATGTTTGTGAATGTCCACATTTTCCATAAATATATAAAAACTGAAGTTGACATAGCCTATACCACGATTGGGCAATAGGCTAATACCTTGATCAAGGTATAATACCCCGATCAAGGTATTTTCCCCAACCTGTTTAAGTTACGATAAACAGTCTAATAATCCCAACTGCCAACAAAAGAATAAATAAGGCGTCATCAGCTGCTGGGGTAACGGAGATGGAGCTTGACCATGTGCATTAGGCCCTGCCCACTAGCTGATGATGCCTTCTTCTTTACGACACATCGTAAAATGGTTTTTATATTTCTGCTTTGAAGCGGTGCATGCGCATTGGAGCATTTTCAACATTTGAGCGTGATAGGAAGATAGTGACATGGTTTGGTGCTATTTACGTGTACTTGCGCTGCAGGAATGAGCCAGATACTTTGTGTCGGGGGAGAGAAGTATATTTGACATGTTTACAACCCGTTAAATGCCATAGTCAATTGTACATTTTCTCATGTTTGGGCACGAAGAAAATGACGCTACTGATGCTTGCCCTAGTAAGGATGTGCAACTCAGTGGTGGTTACATACACTGAGTTGCATATATGTGGCTAATCTGTACCCCAGTTGATCAAGTCATGGACTGCTGAAGAATTGTTCCCCGTTCTTGTTTAGCATGTTGTAAGAGGGAATGATACCAAAACAGAAATTTATTTCCTCTCATAATCCATAATCCAAAGCCTAGGACGCTATAAACTTATGTCTGTAATAATTTTTCCTTTATTTAGAATGTTCAGGATCAAAATTTGAGCCTGATATGGGTGCAAAGTTTGATTGAATAATCAGAGAATTATCACCATATATCATGTATATAGAGGCCTTCTTAACAGAAATTCAGTGCCAAATGGATTTTTAAAAATGTCTTCAAATGTGTTTGCAGTGCATCATTGTGCTATACAGTGTGGCTGTGTATACCATTTGTAAATACGTACAGAATATTTGACCAGAATAGAGCTTGATCGGCACAATGTAATGTACCCACCTAAAACCATCACGGGGAGCCCAGTTTTCAACATAATTTTCTCACGTTTATGCCCAAGGGTATAAATGCTCAGTTTTCTCCTCACCGAGGAATGTGAGATAATTTTGCGATGCTTACCTGGTCCAAATCATTCCTGGTATCGTAATTCGACTCTTTTCCGCTTGGTATCTTCTAATATGACACAGTTTGATGAACAAGATCGTCACATCGGGTGCACTCCGGAGATTCTTTTATTCGGCATAGAATAGACTATGGCTCCGTTTTTCGGCCACCGGTTGTCGCAAAACCTTCAACCCAAATCACTTATATGTATATATTTTCTGAAAGAGCATGATGAAACTATTATTTTAAGATATAACACTGCTATGTTATAGAAAAATTTAACTCGAACATTCTCCTCCATGCTTGCTTCATTTTTCCTAGAAAACCCCTTAAAAATGTCGAAAAATGGTCAAATTCGGCTCAATTTCCAGAAAAATCTATAAGAGCGATTTCAATTAAACTTCTTACTCACGTTCCCTGGTCCGGTCTCAACTTAAAAAGGCAAAAAAAAGGGGATGTTAACCTACCCGTTTTTTGTCAGATTTTCTTCTCGCAAATGAGTCCCGATTTTTAGGCACACCCAAGGGGCATAACTGAGGCAGGACAAACTTTACTCCATGATCCCGATCAGCGTGTAGACGAAGCCAGCACTCGATTTGTACGTACTCGTTTGCAGCGTTGATAATGCTGAATAGGATGGCATTATAGATATAAGCTATTAAGAAGACAAGAAGAATTATGATGTAGCAGAACAAGGGCAGTCTATCGTATTATGAAATTAGAGAGGGGGCCATTACTACGAAACTGCGGAGGACCACCATACGAAAAAGAAATAGGCAGCCATTCGTAAAATAGTCCCAATCCGTACTGCTGTGGGGCGCCGTGATCTCTTCCCAAGGTCAAATTGGTCTTGACTGTTTTCCACCTTCGTTCCAACAAATAATCACATGCCGTTTGTACGGACAGAAAATTTTGTGGCATTTGTTATATTTAGCTTGTAATTTTATTCCAGTTAAACTCGATAACATGCCTTGCCAGGGGACTATATTTTCGATGGCTGATCACTGCTTCAAGGCGAGATAGACAGAGACTTATCATTACTGTGAGGAGTTTTGCATTGGAATGTTATGGGTCATGTCAGTGCAACACCAGACCGTGGGACAATTCAATTCAATTTATTGTACTAGAAACAAGCCCATTTAGGACAGAGTACAATCACTAGAACAATCACATCAATCAATAAAACAGAGGGAGGGGCCAATACATACCAATAGTGGGCCACGTACAAGTTGCAGACTAGATGAAGAGTCCTTATTTATATCGTGTTAATTATCAAGAAGGCTAGACTGGATGAGTCTCTATTTCATATGTACTATTATTAATAATAAAATGATCTTTAATAAATAGAATGAGAAAAAAAAATGAAAAAAATATTTTTAAAATAGAGACTGGACGATTTGATGGGTTTCGTCGTGTAAAGATTCCATCTGGAGGCGTGATTAGTCTGGACGATTGACATGTTTTTACCTTCGGTCGCAATATTTGTATCAATTTCATTCTAACGGCATATTGTGACGTCTCGGCAATAACGTCATTCCCATTGTTGAGGTCATGGTAGTAACGTCATTCTCATTGTTGACATCACATGAACGCATTGCTTCCAGCGTGCGTATATGAATGAACCAATCAAATCCTTTGAGTTGGGGCCGGGGTCAGAATACGGAGTTTTCATTGGTGACAAAAAATGCACAGTATATTGTGCAGTTTTTTCTTGTAAAGTTAGCTCCCTTGTGACGTTCCATCCAGTCCCTGTTTCAAGCATTTCCTAATAGGCAGAGTTACTTCCTCTTGTTTCCCGTTTAAAATACATTATGAAACAGGGGCTGGATCCACTCTACAAGAAGGCATGATACATGTACTGTTTCACTATATTCTTTACTATATTGGATCGCGTGCCCATGTTTGTAAATTAATTACCAGGGGCGTTAATTTAATGTTACGCTAAGACAGCCACCTGAACATACATAGTCAGTTTCTTAGTTGGAAACAATCGTGTACAAATGTTTTTATATAGTATATAATTTTTTCTTATTCCCAGCAGTGGTCCAAATTCAACAAAAAGGTTTACCGGTCTTTTATTCTAGTGTCAACAAAAGTGGATGAAGTTTCATCCACTTCTGGTATCGATGTTGGGATATATATGAGAATTTTTGGTACCGATATTTCACGGAAGAAATTCGATTATTGCAAGTTTCGTTTTAGGGTTCACGTTGGAATAAAATGAAAGTTTAAAATTAATTAAAATGCATAGAAAATATAAATAAAATTGTCAAATTTTTAAAACCCCTGCCCATTAATTTCAGAAGACTCCCAAACTACAACAACGAATGTTATTCGCATATAGCATGTATAGGCCTATAGGGCGCTCCAAATTTATCAGCCACGTACACGATTATTCTTGAAAAATTGCAACTATTTTAAATATATTCATGGGGAATTGCAAATTGTCATACATTTAAGACTGGCCGTCACAATATATAGGCAAGTGTGTGGGTGGGGCTGGGGTGTGTTAAATTGGGGGGGGGGGAATATGGACGAAGATTTACCTCTATTTATATGGATTCATCCCAGGTATCTCGTGGCACCATTTATTCATGTAATGTCATTTGACAGGGTATGAAATAGGAAAAAGTCAAACTTTCTCTAACCTTACGGTAACGGAATCTATACACTGCATAACATGGCCTGTTTCCGGTTTTGCGATGTTATAATCCTGTTGATTGGTTGAATACAATAGATGAGCCAATCAGAAGCGTCGTACATTGGGCTTCCGGTTTTAGTCGTCGACAGAATGACCAGCTGCCTGTGGAATGACAACCTCGCCACCAGGGGTCGCTCTCCGCTGGAAAATTGGCCGCTCCGACGAACCCCTGGGACTAGTCTGGATACCTAACCCACATTACGCTACGTCATCCTTCGCTGCATATATGTATCTATGTATCCCAACGTTATTAATAGAGACGGGTATCCAGTCTACCCTGGGACGACAGTCGCTGAAAATTGGTCCCATAATACATTGAAAAATTCTTTCACGTGGCCCCTTCCGGTTCCATTGGAACATATCCTATTCTTTATAGAACGTCAGACATGAGTCATTTTCATGGCCAGTGTCATAACGTCATGACGTCAGAATAAAAAAATGTTTCGCAAGAATGCATAAAGAATTGTAGTAGCTAGGCTACGTCATCTTTCAGACGCGCTCGTAACATTCATGACGTCGGGACGTCGGCTTGATCCCACAGATACGCTCTCGTTATGTTCTAAATTCTAGGGTTTTGTTTTCTATCCAATGACCGATCGTACTGCCGAGCGCCCTCCCAGAGCATAGTAGGGAGGACAGGACCGGATAGCTCTGGTTTCGAGATTGGTGGAATGACTGTACGGGGTTGAGGGGAAATTTTCGAAATGAAACGTTGACAACTGAGCTTGAGCGAACCCTTCAAACGAAATAAAAGATGATCTTTTCACAGGGTAGGAAATAGGAAAAATTCAAACTTCCTCTAACCTTACGGTAACGGAGTCTATACACTGCATAACATGGCCTGTTTCCGGTTTTGCGATGTTATAATCCTGTTGATTGGTTGAATACAATAGATGAGCCAATCAGAAGCGTCGTACATTGGGCTTCCGGTTTTAGTCGTCGACAGAATGGCCCAGCTCCCCGGCCAGCTGCCTGTGGAATGACTGTACGGGGTTGAGGGGAAATTTTCGAAATGAAACGTTGACAACTGAGTTTGAGCGAACCCTTCAAACGAAATAAAAGATGATCTTTTCACGGGGATGGCGATGCTGTCAGTACAGCGCCGCCGAATATTAATGACAGCGACTCAAAATGTGACTATGTCGAACATTTTTTTATGCAGTGCCAGTTACAACAACAACGACAATGGGGTCGTCAAATTCACCCGTTAAAGCCAATGACGGCATATTAAGTGACAATTAATTCTCAACACTATAAATGAACCTATTTTTGCAATTATCCTGATACAATTTTGAGCATAAAGATACCCCCCCCCCAAAAAGAAGATTTTATGTAGATTTGGGATTTCAGAACAGTTTAGGCCAGGTCAAATTTCTTCACACAGCATAAGCCTATTTGTTTAGCTTCCACTTCAAAATCTACCAAGTTCTTACTTAATGTTGATTTTTCTTAATCCACCTGTTTGATATTGTTATGTAAGCTTAATAGAAATCTGGCTTCATGGGCTACATGGGGGTGACTGGGCATGCTGGGACGGGGTAGCTTAATTGCTGAATGCTACATAAAAATACCCTGTGCTAGGAATTTTCATCCCAAAATGGCTCAGATTGCACCACAGAGCATGTGGGGTTTCTGGCGGCCCCCAGGCCCCCGGCCTAATTTTTAAACGCCTCGCTGCACTCGGCAGTTAACAACCACATACACCTGTTTACATATGATTGTACAGGTGTTCCCAAAGAAATGGAGAACCCGGAGTGGAAACTGACATCAGTTTCTAGCCAGATTCCGCTGGAGTGTAATCTGGGCGGAAACAGGTTGGAAATTTCATTACCAGTTTCCAGTCCATTTCCGCTGGATTGCAAACAGAACGGAAACTGACATCAGTTTCTGACCAGTGTCCACTGTAGTGGAAATTTAAGGACAGATTTCCGTCCAGCCTCCGTGCACCGGAATCTTAGCGGAAACCTATGTCCGTTTCCGACCTGTTTCTGCGCAACCGGAAACAGGCTAGAAACTTAATAGCAGTTTCCGGTCCATTTCCGCTGGATTTGAAACAGAGCGGAAACTCACGTTGGTATCTGAGCCATTTCACAAGCAGGTTGGAAACTTCAATACCAGTTTCCAGTCCATTTCTGCTGCATTGGAAACAGAGCGGAAACTGACATCAGTTTCTGACCAGTTTCCGCTGGAGCGGAATCTGGGCGGAAATTTAACAACATCAGTTGAGTTTCCCCCATGTTTCCAATCCAGCGGAAATAGACCGGAAACTGCTATTCAACTTTCCAGTCGGTTTTCGCTTGAGCAGAAACAGATCGGAAACTGACCTAGGTTTCCGCCAAGATTCCGGTACACGGAAACTGGACAAAAACCTAGGTCGGTTTCCGATCTGTTTCTGCTCAAGCGGAAACCGACTGGAAAGTTGAATAGCAGTTTCCGGTCTATTTCCGCTGGATTGCAAACATGGGGGAAACTCGCGTTGGTTTCCAAGCTGTTTCTGCTCGAGCGGAAACAGGTCGGAAACTCCAGTACCAGTTTACAGTCCATTTCCGATGCATTTGAAACAGAGCGGAAACTAACATCAGTTTCCCACCCGTTTCCGCTGAAGCGTAATCTGGGCGGAAATTTGACAACAGGTTTCTGTCCAGTTTCCGTGCACCGGATTCTTGGCGGAAACCAAAACACCTGTTTCCACTGGTTTCCGCATTGCGGAAACAGGCTGGAAATGGGGTGTTACAGTTTCCAACTGGTTTCCGCCAAGAATCCGCATTTTTGGAAACCAGTACATTTCACCCAGTGCAGTATACGAGTTGTCAGAGCATTTCCATCATAGCTCTCTAGATTTGTATCTAATACCGCTTATGCCGATGCTAGGGGCCGTGTGGTCATATCATCCAAGTTGCCACATGAACAGGTACAATAAAAGCGTACCAGAGATACAACACATATCACGAATCGTTAGATTCTTGGTATGTGCTTTAGAATAGGTTAACCAGAAGACTATTCTGTGAAGTCATGTGACGCAGTCAGTATGTCGGCACCTCTTCCCACTTCCCTTATATGTGTTGTAATTTGGATTATGGACGCGGATATTCTCTAATGGACGACGGCTGAATTATGAATGACGGATTAGACGCTTGTAATTTGTCAGAATGGCTGTGGGATTACCAAGGGTCCCTTTTTTTAGTCAATAGACTGTCGAACATTTTCAGGATAGCTAAAGGGATCTGAGAGAATGAATAGACACAGGAAATGGATCGGAAAATGCATTTAACGCCCATTGAGGGACAGGAACATAAAATTAACATTAAAATAACACGTGTATTTCCATCGCCATTGGCAGGATTGGGAGTGCTCGGGACGACTTCAGGTTCAGAGGCAGATTGGGTGGGGGAGGGGTCCAAAACCACATCTAATATATTCCACTGGGTGCCAAGACCATTACATTTACATGTGCATGGTTCAGCATCCGTGCATTACTCTAATGATACTGAATAGGGAGGATCCTGTCTTCAATTGTTATTGGTGGGTTCCGCTCTACCCTCACCCCCCCCCCTTCTTCCCAATGAACTTTTTTCTGGTGCTCGCAACTGTTTAGAGCTAGGACTTGTGTCTTTATAACAGATCAAATTAGGACCATTTTATTCTCGGAAAACAGCATCATGGGTAAATTCAGATTTGAGGACACGGTGGTGTAGGTTGAAAATTTTGTTTTTGAAGTATTTTCTTCACAATTGGTGTATTTTTCTGCGTAAAAGTGCCCAATAATATCTTATATCACATGAGATGATTATTTACTAATTTACAAGGCAATTTAGGCGAAGAAAATTGCACAAGTAAAAAGTTTGAAAAATCGATCCGAAAAATCATCAATAAAATGGCTTATTTCTGTAATATGACGTCACTGTGACATCATCATAGAGGCCATCTTGAATTTTGTTACATTTTCTGGTAGCACTGGAATCAAAGATAACAAAGATTAGCCTCAAGGATAATAAAAAAAATGAAGCTATTGGTAAGCTATCTATTTTTTCATTGATAATATTTCCCCTTAGATGCCCTTTTGGGGGCCAGAGGGCGTCACACAATCCAAAGTAATGGGCACCCCTTCTGATATTGTTCTGTATCCCTCAAGTGATGGGTGTGTCAAGTTTGGTGCTTTGGTCCAGCGTGTCACGATCTTTTTGCTAAGCCACCTCACTATATATAAATACGACTGGAACCATTGGATAGTGTACACGTACAGTGACTACGTAGTATATACATATTAGCTAAATACTAAGCATCAGATCCAACGTTCAGTAGCTTACCTTTGTCTATCAATGTGTCTGTCTTCATGAATATCGTGTTTTTCTGTTAATACACAAGGGTGCAGTGCACAATATAAGAAAAAGCCTACATAGGAAAGCTCTCGATGGATATTCGGGCTACGTTACCAACTGCTGGCGAAGCCATTTCGGGTGCCAATTCTCACGGATACCGTCCGTTGACACCCTTGGAATTGGTTTAGAGCTTCTAAATCTTGTACATAGGTACTATGGGACAATACTTAACCATGGTACCGTTAGTACCGCGATCTACCGCTTGGGGACGAATAGGTAACTGCCATCTCAATAATCAAGTATTTTGTTATATTTTTATAGATCATCAATTAAGACCTTAGCAAAAGCTGACCTGGCTCATCTGGTCACCCCCACCCCCCACTCCCCCTCAATCCCCTCCACATAATGAACGTTGTGTTGTTGTTGCACTGAAATTATGAACTACCTCTGTGATGTT